>CAKAOI010049286.1:128458-152012 GCA_916701655.1 Sebastiscus albofasciatus
CTCTCTCTCTCTCTCTCTCTCTCTCTCTCTCTCTCTCTCTCTCTCTCTCAAAACCCAACATGTCGAGGCAGATGGCCGCCCACCCAGAGCCCGGTTCTGCTCGAGGTTTCTACCCACTAACGGGAAGTTTTTCCTGGCCACAGCACATTACCATAACAATGCATTGCTCATGGGGGATCTCTTGTTGGATCTCTAAACTATAGAGTACGGTCTAGACCTGCTCTATATAAGAAGAGTCTCGAGATGACTTCTGTTATGATTTGACGCTATATAAAAATAAAATGAATTGAATTGAATTTTCTATTTAGCTTCCTTATTGATTATAAAAACAGGTACACCACTTTTTCAAAAGTGGATCTATTTCTTTCGATGAAAGACTAAACTTATTTTCCATTACTAAAGTTATAAATGATTCAATTATCATATATTAATGACATTACACTTGACAAAGGTATGATTGTTATCTAGATTTTATGATAAATGTGGGGAAAATGTTCTTTGTGATCTAACTGAAAGTTGATGCTAAGTTTCGAAATGGTTAAACCCTCTTTTTTTTCTGTTAGTGGAAGTCATTAATTATCCTCCATTCAAGCCTGTGCTCAGCCTCTTCTGAGCATTGTATAGTGAGGGTATAGTAAAGCAGTGTATGTGATTGTGTAATGCTGACCGTGTGATGAATGCACACCTTAAGCAAATGAATACAAACTAAAGTGGCCCTACCACATACTGGCAACGAGCCAACAGTGGTGACACAGCAGGTTAGAGAAATCAGTTGTGGTCTATGTGCTCTGAAATGTCAATCATTGATAAATTAAAAACCCACAGAGAGCAAACTTTCAAAGAACCGGCTGTACTTCATAAAATAACATTAGAGTGATAAAAAGGAAGGAGGAGGCAGGGAGAGGGACAGAGAGAGAGAGAAAGTGGCAGGAGACGAGAAAAAAAACAATATAGTTTTGTATTAACAAAGTATAGTACTGTAGATGCTAGTATCATACTGTACATATAAAGCAGTTATGCTGTTGAGCCAGTTTAACTCATCCATGTTTGAAAAACAATGAAGACATTTAGAAACTAGAAAAGGCAAAAATCTTCTGAGAAAAGAAAAATTGGTATGCTCACTTTAGCTGAAAGACTTCAGTGCATATCACAGAGCCTTAAAGTCCCTCAACCAACTCAAATTGCAATGCCAGCTTCTTAAAGGTAGAGGTTGTAGTATTTGTAATCGACCAACATGCATTTCAACTAGAATGGATGTCTTTAGCTGGGCAGACACTGTGCAGATTAAGCCCCATTTTTGCCGTGCCCTAAAGATTTCCACAATGAAACAAAAAAGTAGTGTCCAGTGCATGTAGACTACTTTCTACAAACAATCCCACAATGCAATGCTCTTTTATAGATGCGAAAATCAACAGTTATGTGACTCTACACCTGTCAGTGAAGACGCAAAATGATGATGTTTCATACGCGTCCTAAATCTCAGTTAATGCTCACTATAAAGTAAACTGCTGAGCGTATATTACAACAGTTCAGTTTTAAATATCATATGTAGGTTAACACAGGGTCAATGAAACAATGAAATGCATAGGATGAGAGAAAGGGTCAGCTCTGCAATAAAAGCACTAGTTGCAATAAGAAGATAGAAGAACATTAATAAGACAGAAAGACAATGATAAGATAAAATGACAATAAGTTGTAAGATAAAAAGTAAAATAAAATAAAATTTAGTATCATATACATATGAAAATGAGGATTGTGTGTAAACGTAAGTGAAAGTATCTCCAACAGCAGTGCACAAACGTAATGAGAAAGAGGAGTGAGATATGGGTTATGAGAATGGAATGAGATAAATAGATATATAAATAAAACAAAATAAAAAAATATAGCACCATATAAATACTGTATATGATTGAGTAGACGGGGTTTAGAGGTCTTGTGTACACTCTGGGTTTTTCAGTGCAGACTGAGAAGCACGTTTGTTGTGACTCAAGTGGTGCGAAACTATGCTGAGAATTTCCATGGATCACTTAAGTTCATATATCAAAAGAGTGAACGCTGCAAGTTGTCCCACTCTAACAGGTGCAACAAAATGAACAGGAGAGTCACGGAGATGTCAATCAAGCACAACCTGTACACGTCCGCACATTCATCAGGTCCACGCTGGAACTCACCTGGGTGAGTAGGCGGCGTCAGCACGTCATATAAAAATGGACTACAGCCGTGCTCGTTGATGCGCTCCAGTGGCCAACAAAGGCTAAAAAAACAAAATAATTCTACAGCTGAACAGTCACGGGCAAGGGCAAAGAACAAATGGTACTATCAAACCATACCGTACCTTACTTAACTACATATTTTACATTTGAGCTTATGGGGCGTTGTCTGTCTGATAGCTTTTACCATGGTAAAAGAACTACGGAGGGCAACGTTCAAATAAGTCTAAAAAAAATAAACTATGTTACCACTACGTAGTGCAGCAACAATCATACCTGAGATCAGTTGTATATTTCTGGTCAATAAATGTAAACTAACAAAAACCTATAATGAGGTTGTCTCTAGAAGGTAACCCGCGAATTGTGAAATCTGATCTGAGATCGGCAAAAACTTGCAAAAACTCTTGTGAGACTCGCTGCGAGACAACCTATCCTAACCTTAACTATTCAAGGTCTATGCCATACCTTTGCTATTCAAGATCAATGCCTAACCTTAACCATTCAAGGCCATTGCCTAACCTTAACCATTCAAGGCCATTGCCTAACCTTAGCCATTCAAGGCCATTGCCTAACCTTAACCATTCAAGGCCATTGCCTAACCTTAACCATTCAAGGCCATTGCCTAACCTTAGCCATTAAAGGCCATTGCCTAACCTTAGCCATTCAAGGCCTTTGCCTAACCTTAACCATTCAAGGCCATTGCCTAACCTTAGCCATTCAAGGCCATTGCCTAACCTTAGCCATTCAAGGCCATTGCCTAACCTTAACCATTCAAGGCCATTGCCTAACCTTAGCCATTCAAGGCCATTGCCTAACCTTAGCCATTCAAGGCCTTTGCCTAACCTTAACCATTCAAGGCCATTGCCTAACCTTAACCATTCAAGGCCATTGCCTAACCTTAGCCATTCAAGGCCTTTGCCTAACCTTAACCATTCGAGGTCATTGCTTAACCTTAACAATTTTTGCGAGAGTTTCCCCCGTTTGCTGGTTCCCTTCTAGACACGACCCTCTAATGAGACACAGTTTGTGAATCTAAACGGCGCACAGGCGGCTGGGCATGGGAGATGTCGGCAGTCCCTCGTGGCCTTGCAGTATTCGGTGCATCTCTACCACAGACTATACAAGAAGTGGACTTAGTCACCGTGGCGTCACCCATTGATTTGTGGAAAGACTTTTTGAAGTCTCGAGTTCGGCATTTTGTCAATGTTATAATTAACTTTCATGAACTGAAAACACATAGTGAAAGGGTTAAAGTTACAAGGTGAAAACACGGACAACTCCCAGACTGGACAACGCCGTGGTAGCGACCTGTCAATCACAAGGTAGCCACACCCTAAAGCATCCCCTGCTTTATGGTCTATTTGACTCTAAATGGGACCATAATTTACTAAATGAACATCATATTGAAGAAGACTTGAAACTAGAAATTGAGACCAGAAACTCATGTTTACATTGTTTACTGAGGTAATAAATCAAGTGAGAAGTAGGCTCATTTTCTCATAGACTTCTATACAATCAGACTTCTTTGTGCAACCAGAGGAGTCGCCTGCTGGCTGTTAGAAAGAATGCAAGTTTAAGGCACTTCCACGATGGTTTCCGCCTGATCTCTACCCTGATCTGGCGTGTATAGGTGAAACCTATGTGGGTGTACCATGGCTGAGCAAGACTTGTACATGTGGAGTTGCTACTTTCATTTGATAGTCTAAATTTGAACATTTTATTTAAAGCTATATTCACAGTGTGTGCACAAACGGTGTTGTGTGATCACTAAAAAACTATGATAGCAATTATTTGTAAATTGTATGCTGACAATGTATCATAACGATGTTCTGTATTATATCTTTACTGCATGCTTATAAAGTATTTCAGCGACTGTTTTCATTTTAATCTTATTGTATTTTTAACGATTCTTTTTTTTTTTTAAAGCTTTTATGCCTTTATTTATAGAGACAGAAATAACATTGAAAGGGGGAGAGAGAGAGAGGATGACATGCAGCAAAGGGCCACAGGTCGGATTCGGACCCCCGGCCGCTGCGGTAAGGACTCGCTCTACCAGATGAGCTACAGCGGCACTCTTAATCTTATCTTATTGTATTTTTAAGGTGACTATGAAATATTTGGCGAGCGACCACAGATGAAAAAAGGGTGTTTGTCTATCTCTCGCACATTTATAACAATGTTTATTAATGTGACGATAAAAAGATAAAGCTGTAAATAAACTAGTTAAAGTTATCCTTCGACCAAATCCATTTTTTGAATCATGCTGTTGGGGTGACAGGTACATTGCACGAGCGATGGGAACTGAAACATATGATACAGGTCGAACACCACAGAGGAAGTAACTGGTAACATATAAGGCTGTGTTGTCGAGTCCCTGCATATATTAACACCACACCCCAAAAGACCAAATTGGCAGCAGTGTGGTGAAGATGTATCTGCTGTTCTCAGAGGGCATCAGAGGCAGAAGAGTTGGCCTGCAAGGAGGTATTTCCTGAGCCACAATATCAAAGAAGAATCAACCTTTTAAACTACGTCTGCTTATTTATAGTGAGCGTAAATGGAGGGCTCATTCGTGTCTGAAGGCATGAAAACGAAAAACATCTGTTCATTTCACATGCAAGTTTCACCTAAAAAAAAGAAGAAACAAGCACATAATACATACTGTGATTATAAAAGGCGTACGTGACAGGATCTTACCGTTGTGTGACATGCCGACATTGAGACACTTCTGGAAGCGACAGTATTGGCATTTGTTGCGGGACTTCTTGTGAATGCGACAGTGAAGATCACAGTGATCATACACCAGCTTTAACCTGATTGTGCGTCTGAAGAAACCCTACGAGAAAGAAAGAGAAACAATAACGTCACTACATTATCCCACTTTCTTACATTTGCTCTACACTGCTAATTCTGATCCTTTTATAAGAATTGAGAGAGTTATGCATTTACTTATTTATTTATATAAGACAATAAAAGTATGATAAGACACAAGTAAAGAAGAAATCTTTTTCTAGCACTGTATGTGCCTCATAAATGCAGAAAAAAGCTTGTATCTGTATTATAGCTGGGACAAGACAGGAGAAGATGCGACAGGAAAGAGAAAAGATGAAATGACAATTGATTATGTTCAGAAGAGAGAGATACACTTTTTCTTTAGTTTTTACTAGGGCTGTCAAAGTTAATGCGATAAAAACGTGTTAACTCAAATTCGTTTTAATGCCACAAATGTCTTTAACACATTAATGCAACTTGCGATTTTTAGGTTGTAGCGGGCTCCAAACGCTCCAAACTTATGCTAAATTCAGGCGAGAAAAAACTGTCATGACCATTTTCAAAGGGGTGCCTTGACCTCTGACCTCAAGACTGGGTTCTATGGGTACCCACGAGTCTCCCCTTTACAGACATGCCCACTTTATGATAATCACATGCCGTTTTGGGCAAGTCATAGTCAAGTCAGCACACTGACACACTGACGTTGCCTGTTGGGCTGCAGTTTGCCATGTTATTATTTGAGCATATTTTTTATGCTAAATGCAGTACCTGTGAGGGTTTCTGGACAATATTTGTCACTGTTTTGTGTTGTTAATTGATTTCCAATAATACATTTATACATACATTTGCATAAAGCAGCATATTTGCCCCACCCCCATGTTGATGAGTATTAAATACTTGACAAATCTCCCTTTAATGGTCATTTTGAACAGAAAAAAAAATGTGCGATTAATCATGATTAACTATGGACAATCATGCGAATAATCACAATTCAATATTTTAATCTATTGACAATCCTAGTTTTTACATTTTCTACTTCCATATTTATCATCTGATTAAAGTTTCTGGTTGGTGGAGTAGCCCCACAGAGCATCTATTGACTGATAGATGCAGATTAGATTTGTGGTTCATTCTAATCTGATGGAGTCAATCATACTGCCCACGAGTGTGTTTAAAAGCAGATTGTGATTCAGGGTGGATTTGTGCTTTGATGTTTTCAACCTTAGGACCAAAGGAGCCATAAGACTTGTGCTTATCTCAGCTAGTAACTATGTAGCCCGTCAAACTGCCGGAACACACTCCTACACACAGTCACAGGATTGTTGATGGTTGTGGTGTTTGACTTTGCTGCTGACTAAGACAGCTAATGGAAAAATGAATTGAATAGGCACAAAAAGACAAACCTGAGGGCGTTTTGCAATGGAGAATAGTATTTGAGTTTTTGTTTTTTTTTGTAAGCATACAAATCCACATCTGGACTTGTACTACGTGAAGGCCGGTGTGTTTGGCATCTGCATTCCTGTGATCCACAGATGTTCCTTTTTTAATCGTAGGTTATTTAAAGAAGGAGGAAGTTAAAGAGGGTCAAGGCTCCACCTCAATAAAGAATGTTTTCTGTTATGAAACAATTAAGTGTTTGCCTGCTTGGCTGACCCCCTCTTCTGGTGAGTCTCCCCTGAGACTTAAGCAGAACAATGACTACTGTACTTTACCTTCATTCAGCCTCTGAAGGTACAGTATGACTTGAACTAAATGTCTTGTGCCTTGTAGTAAATCCAACACAACAGTCCTGACGGTGTCAGAGAGGTGCTGATTCAACCCTACGGTCATGGTCAAGGCTGTAGTTAGTGGTCGTGTTGTATTATAATAAGGGATACGGCTGGTGATATTCTGTATTTTACTTATGTCAACAAATTCCATGAAAAACCAAAACCAACAATGAGTTAGCCCATGTCTCAATACTTTCTGACTTCCCTGCCCCGCCTGTGGCTCTAAGATGGTTCATTCCTACTAAACATGGAAATCTTACTGTAGTTTTTTAAATATTATTTTTTAGGGTTTTTATTGCCTTTATTCGAGCAACTGGAGAATGACAGGAAAGGGGGGAGAGAGAGGTGGTGACATGCAGCAAAGCGGCGGCTGGTTGGAATCAAACCTGTCACTGCCAAGGACTCAGCCTGTATACCGGCTGAGCTAGAGGTTGCCCTGATCTGACTGTAGTTTTAAGAAACAGTTTACTCAAACAGGAGTAAATACTGTATTTGTTGGATACTATATTTAGCCAATACATATGTATACTGAATATATTTATTACTTTTCATTACATATACATACATTTACTACATTCCTGTTTACATTACAATTTATTAATTTTGTAATTACTGTACACCTATCTATCACAAGTACAGTATATATTATTCTATATATATGTTATATTTTATACCTTTATTTTAACTTCTGCATTATTTTATGTCTTAGATTCTCCTCTTTTACTTCTGTGATTTTCTTTTTACATACATATTTAAAGACGACTTATTATGCTTTTGTGCTTTTTCCCTTTCCTTTGGTGTGTTATACATGTATAGTTTTTTGTGCATGTAAAAGGTCTGCAAAGTTACATAGCCCCAAGTCCACGTCAAAGGAGTTACTCCCACAGAAACACTTCCTGTGAAATGCCTTGCTTGAAGTCCCGCCTTTTCTTCCGTGACGTGGTGATGTCACAGAGTAACACAGTTTGCCTGGCGGCTAGTTTGGCACGCCCTCAAAGAAAGCTAGTTAGAGTGGAAGTGAAGCGGAGTCAAAAGAGTTTGGTTTGGTTGACCAATCACAACAGAGTAGGCCAGCTGACCAAGGAGCTCAAACAGAGCGTTTCAGACAAGAGGGTGAAAAGAGGTGCTGCAGCATATCCGGTGTGAGAAAAATAAAGAGTTTTTTGAACATTAAATCATGTAAACGTGTTCTAGTAGAAAACCCCAAATACAAGTATGAACCTGAAAATAAGCATAATAGGTCCTCTTTAATGAGCATTGTTGGAGGGAGCCTGAGATTTCAGATTTTTATTGGCAACCACTGCTTCTCTGTAATTGTTGTGCATTATAACAATAAATTACTTGAAACTCGGGCTTTGGTTTGCTGGCAGGTACTGTATGTATGGCAGCAGGCTGGTGTATGTGAGATAAGAGCCAAAGTAAACCACAGCGCCCACATTCATGGTAATGAAGGAACATGTCATCCAGTGTAACCGCGTGGCTCACGGATGTGTTTTTAACTTTTTTTGGAGGAATAAGAAACATCAAGCTTTGATTACACAGGCAGTATTTGTTAGAAAGATCCATACATTGTTGATTTTGGTCTTTTCGTGAGATTTGTTGACAATTAGAAAAATGGAGAGAATATCACCAGACTTATCCTTTAAGTAATGTTGTCTATTGTACTGCACTGAGTTGCATCATACGGGTGGATTATATTTTTATGGTCGTTCAGTGCAGGTCAAGGTTTCTTTTTTCTTTGATGGTATCAAAGCGAAGGTTTTGATTTATATAATGTTAATAAATAAAAACATATAAGATTATGTTGTATCTATTTTCAAAAGGCAGATGCGTCTTAAGTCTCTAAGTAACTTCTTGAAACCAAATTGGAAAAAAAAACATACATAGTACTGCTGCTGTTTCTGAAAATCCATCTCACATGTCTTTGAAGGACAATGTCACAATTTAAAGCACCTCTTCTTATAATACATCAATGTTTCAAAGAAAATGGAAATATGTTTAAACCCTCCCCCACACCCGATTAGTTATTTATACTCTATACTGACAGGCAAACAGAGTGGCTGGGTGTGCTTCTCTAGAAGCGCAAGCCCGTGTTGAGCCCTCGCTAAGCGGAAAATGTATGGGGCTTGTGGTTAAAGTGACAGACATCAAAAAGGTGAACAAATGCATAATAGAATTATTTATTCCACCAACATGTCTCACCTGAGAGTGACACATGGTGACAGAAAAAGGAAGACTGGCAGAGAAACAAAACTTAGCACTTCACAGCATTAGTTGTTAGATGCATTATCATTTCCTGACAAGACTCTCGGGTGGTATGACTGTCAATTTTTTTCCTTTTAATCTTGAGCATTTATTTCATCATCCACTGCTGTGCACTGCAATTTAAGCCATAATATGAATCCCTCAAATAATTAGTGGCCAGAATTTATATATATATATAAAAAAATAATAACAATAATAAAGAGAAAAAAAATATTTTGTCCAAACAATTATTATTTTAACCGAACAATAATATGACAGCAGAGCTCTGCTGGTTGTAAAGCAATTTCAAGTTTGAGATGTCTGAAGCCCCACAAAGCAGAAGGCAATCTGCTCAGTGTGATGTGCACATGTAGAGCTGAAATCAACAGAAAATTAATCTGCAACTATTTTGATAACTGATTGCAAACATAAGTTAGTTCCAGCCTCATAATTGTGAGGATGTTCTGCTTTTCATTGACTTTTGGGATAGTAAATTGCACTTCTTTGGGTTTTGAACTGTTGGTCGTACAAAACAAGCCAAGTTACCTTAATTAATAGGAAATAATCAGCAGATTATTTAATAATCAAAATATTTGTTAGTTGCAGGCAAAAGTAGTCTGATCTAACCTACTGTTTTAACCCTTTTACACATGTGTGAAAGGGTTAAAACAGTAGGTTAGATCAGACTACTTTTGCCCGTCGGCAGGCCCAGCCACTATTCTGTCTTTCAGAGGTTTCAGAGGCTCAGTTTTCAAGCTAGAGTGAAGATACTGGTATCATATGAAACTAGCTTGTCTGGAAGAATGCTAAGTAACGCTACGAAATTACGATAAATATTGGTGAGGAAAAACTGGCATGGTCATTTTCAAAGGGGTCCCCTTGACCTCTGACCTCAAGATATGTGAATGAAAATGGGTTCTATGGGTACCCACGAGTCTCCCCTTTGCAGACATGCCCACTTTACGATAACCACATGTAATTTGGGGCAAAAACCATGCAGTTTCTTGCATGCAGTATAAATCTGTTATTTTCACCTATTCTAAAGTGGTGTATTTGAATATTTCTGCATACTGGGGTCCCTAAACAGTGTTGGAATAACATAAATTATCACTGTAAAGCTGAGACTCTTGTGGATCCAATGAGCCCAACTGTATTCATCTGTGATGATGTTCGTCTCCATAGTAGCCATTTCACTTAGCGAGACCATTTTTTTGAAACTTGACCTCACTGTATAAAATGACCTGTGGTGACCTCTAGAATAATCACAGCCTCATGAAACGTTACAACAACAAACTAAAGACCTAGAGCATTCATATGATGGATGGCTTTCCTCTGTAGATTAACAATAAGAGTGTTTCTGAGCAGTTTCCAGAACAGAAGTACTCCCTATCGAATCACTGAAAAATGCATGGTTCCCAGCTTTCAGATGATGTACACCGCTTCTACAGTATGTGACATATACTGCTGACTTTTTATCTACCCCTGAACATCCCCTGTCCCCTACCCCTCTAAAAAAATAGGGCAGAATGATAAGGGATTAAACACTCGTAATACTTCCCCAGTTAGTTCATACATCTTATTTTCATCTTTACTCATGATAATCTTTCAGTCCTACCTTACAGCCCTCACAGGCGTGGACGCCATAGTGAAACCCCGAAGCTTTGTCTCCACACACGCGACACTCGATGTTTAGCGCTGCCGGCGACGTGTCGTCTTGGAGCTTGGGGAACACGGGACTGTCAGAGTACTGTGGGGGCGACTCCGGCTCCAGTTTAATCAAATCTGATGGAAAAAACATCATCAGGCAGGTATATTAGGACACCAAGCAGGCACTTTATTACTTCACCTCTTTAACACTCGGTTGGTTAAACCTAGTTTCTTCAGATATGCATCCTGTAATCTCTAACTGGCTAACTGTTCTCATGTTTTACACACTTCTCCTTTAAATGTGGCACTTTTGATGTATTTTCACACTTCACACTTATGTGAGAACTTGAGCAAATGATTCAGTTCCTCCTTCAAGGTAATTTTGTTGCTGAGCTTTGTGCACATTTACAGTAATCACCATAACTAGACAATATGTTTTATCTCTGGTTAACCCATTACACAGACTGGACTTACTGTGTGCGTCCGGCTCCATCCTGTAGCTGTGCATGTTTGTGTACTCCATGTTGGTCAGTTGTTCTTCGTTCTGCGGCGGACTGGGGTCATAGGCCACGCCGGCAGAGGAGACGGAGGATACGAGCGGGGGAGACAGGGAGGACGGGATGGAGGAGGAGGAGATGGAGGCGTAGTCCAACGTGGACAAATGCTTCATGTCGAGGGAGTGGGAGCTGTCGTCCAGCTCTGACAGGTCCACGGCGCTCAGGCTGAATCCAACAGGCCAGGCCAGGAGCTGCTGGGTGTCCACCATGTCTACTGTGGAGAGAGAGATGAGGCAGTGACGCGACAGCTGATGCAATATCCTTTGTTGACTGTACGTGGCCTTGTTAAAAGAAAACAACACGAGAAGAACCAGAGAGAGGAGGGGAGGAAGAGGGAAAGTTGGAGAGAGGGGATGAGATAAAAAAGAGTAGGAAATGAAAGAAACACGGCAATGAAAATATATATAGACAAACCCACATGCTGCGTTGCACATAATGTTAATGATTAAATACGTCCGTTCAGAAAAGCCCAAAACATAACAATGCACTCCACTCCACGATGAGTACCCGCGGTCCTCCAGCTCATTCCTACAGCCTGTCTGTTATCTGGTAAACAGGGAGGCAGATTGTGTCACAGCGAGTACAAGACGAACTCTGGCACTGAGGAGCGTCTCTTCTGCTCAAAACACCGTCTTCCTCTGTTGCTGTTTGGGTGGCTCGCTGTGTGATTGCCCAACCAAAGGACACAGAGAGCAGGACTGTTTGAGCCTCAGTCTGTCTGCGGCCAAGGATATAGCATTTTAGCTTTTGGGGTGGAAAAGAACGGACTGCTCCTTTTGAGCGTAATAATGTATATTACTGATTGTTAATTAAGAACTGTGCTGGCAAAAATAATTGCTGTAACAGTGGAGCCCTTTTCAGCCTCTAGGGATTTTATTCTTATCTGTAAGCAGCCACTCAGAAATTTTATCTGACACTTTTGAAATCTCTGCGCTAAATGAAGGAATAACATTTTAGATCTGATCAATATTCAATATATTTTACATAAAAAAAATTATATACATGGTAAATTACATTATCTAATTTATATTACTGTGAAAATATCTCCTTCAAACAGCTGGATTTATTAAAGTTTCTCACCAAAAACATAATTTTACGAGATTACAGTTACATTTACAATACATTTACCTTCGCCCAATAGTCCTTTTTCCTGAGCAGAGTTTGAACGCCTCATAATAATAACTCATTGGCACCTCAGTTAACGTTAGTAGACTGTACTGCCCACCTGCTGCTAACAGCTAACGTTACTAACTCTCCTTTTGCTGATTTCAACACGGGTTTGTTGTTCACAGTGTAGCATTATCAAGGAAAATATAGGGTGTGTCCCTTGTAGCACTACGCTGTTGAGCGCTTTTTTTTTTCTCTTTCTATTTACAGCAGCAGGATGGTGCATGCGGGACTGACTCAAAATAAATGACAGTACCCAAAGTTTATCGTAATGAAGAACATGTCAGCAAGCGCAGTTTTGTGGCTCACAGATGTGTTTTTATAGTCTTTGAACGTCAGACAATACTCGTCAGTAGGATCAATTCATTGTTGGTTTTGGTATTTTCATGGGATTTGCTGACAATAAGAATAATATAGTATATCACCAGCATCAATTATCCTTTAATAAACTCTGCTACTTACAGAAAAATGAATAAATGTACCTGAATAATGTATGAAAAATGAGCTTAATCATCGTCTTGGAAACAGATTTCTACTACACAGCTCCCTCTAGATATTCGGCTATTTAAATGAATGAAGGCTCTTCAGTCATTCTAATATCTAACTCAGATTGTCAGACATTGTTGAAGAGAAGTGAGCCAAAATGGTCAAAGTCCACTCATCAGAGGTTAATTCAGTCCACATGAAAGCAAGCCACATACACGGCTATATAATCAGGGGCAAGTTTGTACAAGGTTGTTTGGTGATGCATGAATTAGTAGAATATGTTATTTATTTGATGTATTTAATTGTTAAAGTGTCTTTTCTAAACCAGAGGTTCTCAATCTTTTTTAGCCAAACACCCCTTACAAGATAGAGAATATACCGTGGTCCTCCTTGCGTATGTCCCTTGGAATAATTTGATGCAGCCTATTTTTTAAACTTCTATAGTCTTAGTTATGTAAAAGAACAACCCATGAGAAATGTATTAGAACGATACTAGACATGTATTAAACTTATTTACAGATTCTAAGAGTTTTTCAAAGCCTTTTGTAAAAAAAAGTATAAAAAATATAAAGTAAAAATATATTTAATCGCGATTAAATATTTTAATCAATTGACAGCATATATGTATATATATATATATATATATATTAGGGCTGCCAATTGATTAAAATATTTAATCGCGATTATATATATATATATGCATATATATATATATATATACAATTGATTAAAATATTTAATCGTGATTAATCGAATGATTGTCTATGATTAATCAAGACTAATCAAGCACTACAAGATATATACAGTATATAGATATATACTGTATATAGATATATATTGAACTTTTTACAGACCCCTGGTAGAGAGCAATGGACTTTGGGAATCCCTGTTCTAAACTACAGGCCCTACATCTAGTATTTGAATTGAATTGTATCAATTGTTTGAATTGGTTTCAATATAAAAAGAAAGAAGTTAGTTAGTTAGAAGTCAAGAAAAACAGTTACATATATTTATAAGAAACTAAGGCCAGACAGAAAATGTGCTTATTCTTAGCTGTAGCTCTAAACTCCAAACCCATTTGTTCCTACTGGCAACGTGATGGAAAGAAAAAGGATGACAAATATAGTTTCATTTTTTAAATACCTAGCTGGGCGCTTTTCTGCACTGTAGTTTTTAGAAAACTTTAACAGTAGTAAAAAGTGTATTTGTTGTATATCATGCTGTGAATTAAAACATATTTGATGCACTAATGAGTATTTACTTCAGCAGGACTGTGTATGTGGGGTTAACCGAAATAAACTACAGCACCCATGTACATCGTAATGAAGTTACACGTCACCCAGTGCAACGGTTTGGTTCATTTATGTGTTTTTAACAGATCGTGGACAACAATGGAGCTCTACGGCACAGAGGGATAAGATATATCAAGCTCTGAATACCTACTCACGATTTGTGTTAGTAGGATTTCATGAAATTTGTTGACAGAAAGAAGACTATACATCACCAGACTTATCCTTAAATATATTATGATTTATGTTCTTGTTAAATTAAAAATCGTTTCATGTAAAATCTGAAGGCAGAATACTTTTTCTGGGAGGAATAATTCTGATCCATGTGTTTTTCTGAATATCAATACTGGAAACTATTTAGTTTTTTGTTGTTTTTTTTTAAGAAGGAGGAAGCTATGCTTGAATTCTGACCTTGATTTAAACTTTAGAAACTCCGAAAAGGAAAAGACACACCAGCAACAGTTTATAAATAATCAATAGAGCAAAAGGTCCCTGCAATGAGCCACCCGGCCTGCCAAACAACCTTTTTTAACCAACACGCGTCTCAAAATAAACCTCCGCTAATCAACCTCGAGTGCCTGATTTGGGAAAAAAAAAAATGTAACAAAGAACGCAATGAATTATGCAACAGTACAAAACTAAAATAGCAATACTCGGATGGCACAGCAGCACCAGGTATAGAAATGACTTGAAATGGCTCCAAATTACTTGGCAAAACATCCCTGTGCAACAAACATCCTCTTCTCTCAACTACTTATTGTTTCCTTTTCACTTGTTTGGACCGTGGCAAAGAAAATCAGCGGGGGACCCACTTAAAATTCACATCGACTCTGACATTGTTTCAGAACAAGAGAAAGAAAGTGTGTGTGTGTGTGTGTGTGTGTGTGTATGTCCGCAGGCAGCAGCTTCCACTGTGTTGGAAGCTGCTGCAGGGGAAAATGCTGACTATTAATAACCAGAGAAACCTGGATATTTTTCCATTTGTTGGCCAGTTGCCAGCCGATCCAAACCTGAAATAGATGGAGCATTGGAACTACTTGCGTCGTCGTTGGCATCAAGTTATCATATGGAGACAGGAATAGTGGGAGAAAGAGCTCTAGAGATGAAGAGAGATAAAGTGAAAGGGGTGACAGAGAGCGAGTCCCCAGACCACTTCAAGAAAATCAAACTGCACCCAAGAGGTTTCAAGAAAAGCCCCCTTATGTTAGGAAATGAAAACTCTGTACTCAGCAAGCTCTTGAACACAACTTAGAAAGTAAAAAAGGAAGACGGATGCAGCCTGGCAGTTAAACCGAGGTGCTTAAATCATGTCGTAATTGGAGGTAAAAAAAACAAGTTTGTACTGTAACTCCTCTCATGAGAGTGTTCACAGAAACACTATAGAAAATCCATTGATTTCAACATGTTTGTAACTGTGAGCGTTGTGTGGGCAAACACCCTGTCAGACATTATAAAGGGTGACAGATGATAGCACGGTTTATGCAGTGTGTATTGTGTTTGCGAAGGTGTGTGTGTGTGTGTGTGTGTGTGTGTGTGTGAGCACGTGCGTGACATTTATGCCGGTGTCTCCTACCAGTTCTCAGATTTCCACATGCCAGAACTTGTCTTCCAAGAAAGAGTACAGTGTGTAGGAGTACTTTCTATCAGCTATTGCCTCTGCCATGACATAATGACAAAAGGCCCAACAGCAAACTGGCAGGTCTGGCAAGCTACTGTACTGACGAGGCGGACTGGCGATGTGTGTGTGTGTGTGTATGTGTGTGTGTGTGGCAACACATAAAGCATCAACCTTTTAAGGATCTTTGTTTTGATAAAGATATTAATTGAGGCGAGAGTGAAATTAATGAAATTTGGGATTGACCTACAACATCTGGATCATTAAACAAATGTATAATACTATAATGTTAACTTCAGGAGAGGGAATGATGTAGTAAAAAAGGTGAAACCAAGAGGCCAAATGGAAAGATGTGAAATCTTTCCTTCGGGGACAAAATTGCAAAACGAATGAAATATTTTCATATTCCTTCACAACAGTAACGATTTGGTCCAAAGCAGACCGAAGCAAAGGCTGGGGATCAGATTACTGCACAGAAAGTGTCCCTTTAGTACCTTTGAAAGTGCCATTTTATTGAATTTAATGAATGAGCTTTTAATCAGAATACATATACAAACAGTCCAAAGAAGGAAAACACTTAGAGCTCAACAAAAAATTCAACAAAAAGACTTAGAGAATGCAAAAAGCTCACAATGAATAAGCCCCGCTGCAGACAGAAAATATCCAGTAACATCATAATTTCTTCTGAGTGTGTAGAAGCCTCCTACACTCCTACACGGTAAGTCATTTAACAGTCAAGCTAAGAAAATGCACAAGGCGAGGAGTAGTTTAACGCACGAGAGAAGCCAACAGAGAAGCCGGTCTGGTATATTTAGAAAAGTGAAAGACAAAAGGCAAAACCTGCCACGCTACATTCACAGGCATTAACACTCTTATCTTCTCTGTTTGAGTAAAAACTATGCTCCCTCTCTGAGGGTGAGAACTACCAGACACTCACTCGATCAAAATCGCTGTTGGAAACATGTTTTGATATTTGAATGTATTTTGTTGGAGGATAATTGGATACAAAGTAAAACATGTTTATGACAGTGTTTGAATTCTGTTGGTTTTTCATACATAAAGTAAGTGAAGTAAACTGGAAGCAGGTCAGTATAAATATGTATATGCTTAATTTAGCTCAGTCTAACACTTGACACGTTTTCTTACTGTTGTCTTTATAACACCTTGATAACAAAATGACATGTTGCAGAGTATTTCCCTTTAGAGGAAGGCGTGTTTTTTTTCTGTGAAGTAATCCATTTGTGTTATCGAGGTAGTCCTGTGTATATGAACGTGTATGTGTGACAGTTAGTGCACAGAGCTCCGTGACTTCCTGACCTCTTCATGTAAAACAGCATGTGGTTCAGTGACTAAAACAAAGATAAGCCCGACTGCACGTCTGCCTCAATATTTCTTTTAAAAGACAGAGCGTGCTTGATTTTTGTCTGGTTTTGTCGTGCATGAGGAAACTGTGGGATGCAGTGGAAAGATCATGTGTTGTGATAATGCTGTGCTTTATTTGTAAGTAGCTGATTTTTTTACCAAATGAGTTATTCAGCAGACGCTCTGTGTCAGCAGCTGACTGCCTCACTCTTCAGGAAATTGGCACTTTTTTTCACTCTGGTGGTGTAAAGCCACTTACGGGCTGAGTTACCTGAAAGGGCCTTCCCCTTCTGCACCTAGACGATCAAACAGGAGAGCAATGGAAAACCAAGTGCACGCAAGGTGTCAGCCAAAGGTCTGGTACTGCCCTCCCGACCAAAACGAGAGTCTCCTCGCTTCTGAAAACCCACTTGCGTGGTTGGTGCTGAATTTACTCATGAAACTTCAAAGCTTGGCGCAGTGGGAGGTTATAAAACATAATCTCTGTCTGCTTGGCACAACTCTGAGTAAAACAGCACCCAGTTTTTGTTAAATGTTTCTGTTTCAACTTCCAAACCTAAGAAAGTAGAGCACTGATAAACATCAGGTCAAACGGAGGTCAGATTGAGGGGGAGGCAACACTTCTTACAAATGGGCACAAATTAAAAAAAAATTGACTTCTCTGCATTTGAAAAAGCACAACTATGCACATATTTGACAAACATGCACACACAGGTTTGAATTATTATACAGTTGAGGATATTCTTTAACCTTAAAATATTACAAATACTTCATGTCTAATTCCTACTTAAAGGGACAGCGTCTAACATTTCAGGGGATCTATTCGCAGAAATGGAATAAAGTATTCACAACTATGTTTTCATTAGTGTATAATCACCTGAAACTAAGAATCGTTGAGTTTTCGTTAGCTTAGAATGAGTCCTTCATATCTACATATGGAGCGGGTCCTCTTCACGGAGTCCGCCATGTTTCTACAGTAGCCCAGAACGGACAAACATAACACTGGCTCTAGGGAGAGACTTGCGTTACCTGAAGGCCACCGAGGTTCTCTGACTAACTTGTGAAACTGCAGAAACGTGAGCTGCAGAGTGCAAAACCGTGGCACCACCAGTCTGTCATCTGACTTCCGTTGCTCCTATAGTAGTGTTATTATGGTAAGGATGGCCTCTGAGGGCGTTATCTCGGTTTTGCACTCAGCAACTCATGTTGCCGCAGTCTTGAAACGGAAGGAGTGAGCGGAGGGGTACTCAATTGGTCGGTTGCAATCTGCAACCACATCACTAGATGCCGCCAAATCCTACACACTGTACCTTTAAACCTCTTTAGCACCTGGTTCGTGCAATTACACAAAAACACTCAAGAACACGGTTTTGGAGAATATGGAGCCGCCTCACACGACCTAGTTACAGTTATTTGTTTTGCTTGTTTGGCTCTTTTGGGGTAAAAAGGGAAAAAAAAATCTATGAATTGCAGGTTTTTGAGCTCACTGGTGCTACCAAATATCACCAAAATCTTGCACACAAACCCAAGCAGGCTTACGAGGCAAAGAACCGTCTGACAGAAGGCATACTCTGTATAAAAACTGTCTGACTTACAGTATCTCAGTGATAGGCACTGATGCTCCTAAAAGACTAAAAGTGGAACTCCACTCACCACACACCACGCTTAAAAGCACAGATGTATCCATTGCAGCTATCTGAGAGCCTAAAGCCTTTATCAGATGTAGTGGTAGACTGGTCTTTGCATCCATTGTAGCTATCCACAGCTCATACATTGATTCAACACCATGAACTGATTGACAGTGATACACACACACACACACATACATACACACACTACCGGATCGTCCACTCACCCTGTTTCTGCCTGTGTTCAGTGGAATTCATTGACCAGCAACCAAGTGACAGTAACGGGAGAAGAGACTGGTGTGTGTGTGTGTGTCTGTGTGTGTGTGTTTGTGTGTGGTCATGCTTTTCCTCAGGAAGTGATGACCGGTAGAAAGGGAACTACACACACACACACACATGTTCTCTCTCTGACAGAGTCTGGGCTCAGCAGAAGTTCAGACAGCTAACTATCATGTGGTCTGTGTCTGTGTGTGTGTGTGTGTTTGTCTTTCATTCCTCATGTTTTTATGTGTGCATGTCTCAGCATAATCATACAAGATATACTTTGTGTATGTATGCCCATTTGCTGGGTGCTCTCCTGTGTAAGTGCTTCAGTGTGTGTGTATTTGTGTGTGTGTGTGTGTGTGTGTGTGTGTGTGTAAAGTGGTAGACATCAGATGCAGATGATTTCCTGTTGCTTCACTCTGACAGGCGACCTCATCATGCCTCTCTGGTTGCACTTCTCTCTCCCTCCACTCAGTCACTCACTGTAGATGTGACAGTGGTGACGCACTCACTTCTGCCTCCTCATGCAATACCAACACAATGCAACGCTGCAAGTTCTCTGATTTCTTTTTAAAAAGTTCATCAATTTCTAACCAAAGCATGTGATCTCGCATAAACTGGAGTCAGACAGACACCCCATGCGTCCTTTATTATTCAGATTCTATCTGAGGGTCGATTCAATATATTGATCGGAACTGTCGTTGCTTTTAATTTTATTTTTTATTTAATCTTGATGTTGCTTTAATTGATATAGCCATGTATTTTTCTTTATTTCTCTTTGATTTTAGCTGGGTCTCCATTTATTGTATGTGTGCCTCGGCACCATTGAAAATGAGGGTTCTCTGAGGCTTTAAATACAATAAAATTAAATTAAATGAAAATGGGTGAACTGATTTCAGCAGTATAGCAGAAACTTCAAGTCGTTCTTATTTTCATTTAAATACAATCTGTGCATACAGCACTATGATAATAATGATGGGTGATTTTTAAGGAAGTATAAATGATGGAAAGTTTAAAAGAAAATACAAAAATGTACCTGCTTTTGTGTCTTGTGTGTCATTCTTATTTTCAAGGGTAAATGAATAAATAAACAAAGACCACACAGGATCCGGTAAAGCAATTTGTCTCTTACTGTAAATGTGTTAAAATGATACTAAATACAATACGCAGTGATGCTCACAAACGTTCCCAGACCAAACAAGAGAGAAGTGGTTTCTTTTTATTGGTTGTGACAATGGGAAATTTCTGCCTTTATATCCATTTGTACATACGCTACGTGACTATACGGGGATGTACAGAAAAGCAAAACTTATGTAACAAATGGTGATCCTGAAAAAAAACTAAAAATACTAATAACTAAAAATAATATGAGACGGACCGACTGAACAACTCAGAGACCTGTCTGCCACCATCAATCATTCACTCACCACTGTGTTATTTTACCCAGAAGGGTTGAGGTTAGACAGGTAGGGTCAAGTGGTCTCACATTAGCTTGACAGTAGCTTTCACTACACTCGTACAACAAGTGTGCACTGGGACAATAATCCTCCCAGCAATACAGAGACAATAGAAAGAATGTTGAACTGCACGTTTTCCAAGAGGGAAAGTCATCATTTCTTTGAAAGATTACGACACAAAATTTTTATGATGATGTTTAGATGAGATGACTGGTTAGATGAGGTGACTGCAAGGTATCTGTTATGTTATCCTGATGATCATGAAACTAAATTTGATCACAGTTGTAGAGATTTAGGAACAGCCTTTGTATCTGTAGATGTAACTCTTCTCACAAAATTGCTTTGGGGCCATTTCAAGATCGTGCAAATGGTAACCTGAAGGCTCACACAAAGTGGCTGCCCACAACGCGACAGATCTACCACCTTGTTTGAAAGTTTTAAAAAAAAGATGCAGTACTGTAGGTTGAAACATCAACCTCAGGTACAAATTGAAACTCCATCTGAAAACACTCAGGTGTGGGAACAAACTGGTAAAAATGACTCACCAGATCACATCACATCATTGTTTTTCCATCTAACAAGAGACCTGTGTTTCTGTATCGAGTTTTGCATTATTCATTTTTAAATCATGTACCAAAGAGAATCCATTATCAATGTAACCATAATATTAGTAGACTCCAATATCCAACACAAGTTTACACAACACCCTGTGACAAGCACCAAGAGACAGTTTTAAGTAAGCCACAGTGAGCAAAAAAACATTTGGCCTCTCAGTTGTAAACACAGACGAATGCCACTAAGACTTCCCCTCTGATGAGCTTCACCAACCGAGCGAAACTCGTCCTGTGTGTTCACACTGAAAGATTCAGAAGTGGGAGCAGGCACTGTGATTGTTGGCTGTTTGCTGCTAACCACCGGTCAGAAACCTACTTGCCCTAAGTTCATTTGTACTTGCCCTATAGAAATAGTTTTATTTATTTATTAGCGATTATAAAATAACGTTTAGCGTTTTAACGTTATGGCACTCCAGTGATGTTTTTCGGAAACGTGCCCTCAAACTGCGCAATACCAAGCTGGAGTTTCGCCCACATCCTATAATGCCAGCTCAATTAAACTCCTGTTTCCAGGATGATCGAAAAGCTAACTTGCACTTCAGCTCAGAAACTCTGTCATTATCCTCTGGCATTTTCTGGTGGAGTGCCTGATTGGTACTGTGCAACTCTCAACAGAGATGAGAAAGAAGCGAGACGGCTCACTCCTTACTGTGGCTACTTCCATCAGCAGCTCTGGAAAAATCGTGCAAGTGAGCTGCTAAATTTACTAGCCTGATGTGGCATTTTACTTGCCCCGGGCAATCGGGCAATCCTCATTGTTGAGCCATCTAGTCGTTGTCGCCGAGCGGATGCATCGTGTGTGTGTTTTTTGGTGAGCTAGTGGAAAGGTGAAACTAGAACACGGAACACTGGGTAGAGTTGGGGACAGACCTAAACACACAGGACGACTGTTTTCACTAATGTGCACAGTTTTTTTAAGCCTTGACAGAAAGAAACATATACTACTGAACAAGTAAAAAGAGACAACACTTTGGGAAATAGGTAGGCTACATGAACTTAAAGGAATAGTTCAACATTTAAGGAAATGTGCTTTTTCACTTTTTTTGCAGAGACTTAGATGAGAGAATCGATGCCCTTCTTGTGTCTGTGCATTAACTATGGAGCTACAGCCAAGAGGCGATTAGCTTAGCTTAGCATAAAAACTGGGCAAAACAGCTAGCCTGGCCAGTACATCTAAAGCTCATCAATTAACACGCTGAATCTCATTTGTTTATTTCAAATACAAACAGAAACGTAAAAAGGATGTTATGGTTTTATGGGAGATTAGAGCTCCAGCTCAAGAGTTAGTGCTCACGCATGAGAGGGGTTTTGTTCTTCTCATCTAACGCTTGCCAAGAAAGCAAATTAGCATATCACCCAAAATGATAATCAACATGAAGTGGATCATAAATCAGGAATCAAATATTTTTAATCATTTACTCATTAATCACCACACACGTTTTAATCTCTCCGACTGTCAACACCAACTGACCCAGATTTGAACAGACTCGGTTGGACTTGGCCATGATCAGTCGTCACGCCCAAATCACGTTTATAATCAGCTATACAATCGTAACGCATGTCCCTGTCCTTCAAAACACCAAATGTTTTAGCTATAACACACATAACTACAACAGTTTTTAAACAAAAAAAACGTTAATCTAACTCTTCAATCGGTCAGCCCAGCTTTTGATCTTTGTCACGTAATTTAATTACCCATTGTGATGGGAAGACTGGGCTTGCCAGATCTACACACATACGCTCATGTTCAGGATATGTTCTACATTGCTGTCAGAATCATAATGTGAGGGGGGGGACGTGAGGTGAGGCTTGTATTATCAGACGACAGAGTGACTGAACTCCCAATGAACAGCACTCTGGGGGATTGTAAAGGAACATAATGGACCCTTTCACGCAAACAAACATTTAAGGACAAACACACATTATGCTGCATATATCTGCACATACAAGGGCATGTAAGCATATATACAGTATATATATATATATATATATGTGTGTGTGTCTGCTCCATATGTTGCTCTCTGGGAATCTGCAGTTTTATCAATAATCTGAGGACATGAACTTTCCCCTAATTCCTTTAAATAGTTATGAGTTAATGGTTGATGAGTCTCTTGAGCCTCAAGAGCTTCCTCAGTGGATAAGTGGAAGGAGTGGTGCACGCTGTCAAGGCCTCACATACATACACCACACAAATACATGTATGTGCCATGCTGTCACGCTGAAAGACAAATGTGTACGACACATGAGCACAGAATAAACAAAGCGTAGCTCGGGGCACTTCTTCCATTTATGACAAGTCAAGAAGTCAAAAATCTATCTATTTTTGTCTCACACACACTGATACATTTCTGAGCCTGAGAGGTGTTGCATTGAAAACGAGTATTAACGAGTAAAAAAGGAGGATGACAGAGAAAGGCAGACATGGCAAAAAAAACAACTGATTCAATCTATGCAATTGTCATTTATGATGATG
>CAKAOI010049290.1:404-65305 GCA_916701655.1 Sebastiscus albofasciatus
GACATTTTTTTTTATTTATTTTATTTTTTTTTTACCTTTTTTACCTTTTTCAGACATTGTTTAGACTTTTGTTTTCCAAGATTTTTCAGACGTTTTTTTTTACGGACTTTTTTTCAACATTTTTCAAACTTTTTCAGACTATACTATTGCTTTTTTTCAGAAATTTTCGACATACTATACTATGACTTTCTTTCAACATACTATACTATGTCTTTTTTTCGACATGCTATTCTATGACTGTTTTTCGACATACTAATCTATGAATTTTTTCTTGATATTTTTCGACATACTATGTTGTGACTTTTTCATGACTTTTTCGACATGCTATGTGACTTTTTTCGTAAAATTTTTCGACATACAATACCATGACTTTTCGACGTACTATACTATGACCTTTTTTCGACATGCTATTCTATGACCTTTTTTCAATATACTATACTAAGAGTTTCATCATAACTTTTTTCAACATGCTATACTATGCCTTTTTTTCACAACTTCTTCCGACCATGGATCAATAAAATAAAATGCATGCATTTCATGTTATATTCACGGTCTGCACAAAATGTTTCGTACTTTGAGAAACTATGCTGCAAATCCTTTCGGTGATATCTCATTCATCGGTATTACACATTAGATTAATAATGATTTGTATCGCTCATATTCAAACACATTGCTTCACAATTCAGGATAAAATCAAAAGATCATCAACAGGGTAATAACGGCCCAAATGTCAATATAAAAAATTATACGATTTAAATCAAGTTAAATAGACCTTGATTGAATTTTTTTCAGATGGCTCTGTAGACTGCAAAAACAATCCATGACTGAAATTGGTAAACAACCAAAATGAACAAGGTTACATCTCTCACCTTATGTTTCATGTCCACCTTATCATTTCACCTACAGGTGAACCACCACCCTCTTGGTGTCTAGTGGATGTGCTCATTATGATATGCAGGGGATCTTATGAGGCATTCAGTCCTTGCATAACTGGAGTTAGAGCTGCATCTGTATTTTTGACAATAATGATGCAGTTCTGCACTTCTCTAAACCATGACCCTCAGAAAACACTAGGGCAGTTTGTAGCAGAATGTAAAAACACATGCGGTTGCTTATTATCCAGTCTCTGGTACAAATATAATTACTGCTAATCCATGAAGTAAGAATAACCACATTATTAGATAGCCACTAAATGGCTTGAGAAAAAAGAATATATATAAAATAACATTGAAATGTGACATTCACATGTGAAGACAATGTAATTATAATGGTGGTGTAACTTTATTAATAACTGACATTTTTTACTTGCAAATATATTGACATAATTAATACTTCATTGGGCAAATAACATTTAAGTATAGCATTTAAATGTTAATGGAAATCAAAAGGCATTAAGAGAACACGATGCTCCTTATTTCATAGACATGACATACTATGAACTCTTAAGACATAGAATTTAAAGTGCAGTTCAAGTACAATAAGGTTCAGGTTAAATTTAAACAAAACAACCAAATTTCAACAAGGCAAAACTTGGAATGATGTAAGATGGAGAAACCCAGTGAGCTTTATCACAGAGGTGAGAGTTATTTACACAAGATAGCATAGTATAAGTGAAGTTAAAGGTCTTGAAATGTTTCTGCTGCTATATTATGTTGGCCAATATTACATGTATAAAAAATACAATCACATTTTAACCAAGATGGCATCATCTCAAACTGGAAAAGTTTTAATTACTTGGAGTAGGCCCTGTGTGTGCAGGTAAGAACACTACAGTGAAATCAGCACTGACTTTTTAAATGGTGAAAAAAACTTAACTAGGTGAGCCTAAATAACTCAAATGATCCTTTAAACTATATTCAATAAAACTTATATTAAAAAAAGGCCACTAACAAAATTTAGCTTAGGTCAAGAAACAATCACTACAAAGCCCTTTTAACTGCAGAGGGCTTTTGTTTGGGTTTATAAAATAAGAAGGATATGTTACATGATAACAAAATTACCCTGCTACTCAAGAATGACAATTACTCACAGCCCCGGTAAAATGTACTCTAGTTTTTGGCATTAGAAATGTAGAAGTATGGAAAAATTCAGAAACACAGTAACAACCAATGGATGGAAAGAAACTCCAAGAAAAGCTTACTGCTTGGCGTCCCACAGGAAAGACAGAAGCCCTTTGAGGCTGCCAACTTTGCCCCATGCCATGTGATGGCCCTGCTCAAGGGGCAAACCACGCTATACTGCATGGGGTTGTTGAATGCAAACTAACACATACAAGTAACACATACATACACATTCAGACAAACATACACTCATCGACACCAAGACATGTTACAGTCTGTTTGCAAAAGGACAGTTCACTGACACATAAACAGAGAGCTTTAGAGTGGCACATACTTTTGTTTTGAGTCCCTGCTTTTGGCGCGGTTGGTGCGATTGGTGGTTGGGATAGAGTGGACGGAGGAGCTCTTTTTGCTGGAGGAATGGGACGAATGGGAAGAGTGGGAGAGGCTGGTTCGAGACTGGCCAGCATTGTGGTCAAACTGCATCAGGCAGAATATCAGGTCTGAGGGCACCAACTCAAACGCATATGGTGGATTGGTTATGACGTACCTAGAGGAGAGAGGGAACAGATGGGAGACCAGTTCTAAAGTTAGCAAAGGCTTTTTTTGTGGCGGTTTTGAACATCTAAATGCAGGGAGACATTAAGTCCGTACTCACCGTTTGGTACATTGGCTTTGTGCGTTTAGATGTGCGTCTCGTAACCGATAGATGCCAAAGCACAACATGTTGTATGTTTTCAGGGCTTTACAAAACAGGTCACCATAACACCCACCATCCTGCAAGACAGTGACAACAAAACAAAAATCTGTGATAGCGATAAAAATGACCTAAAAATACATAATTTACATGGACTAAATATAGCTTCAGTATCAAAAATGGGTCTTGAACTGATAATTATTTTTCTGATTCACATGGTGAATTAAGTAGTAGAGAAGCCATGTGCAAATTCTTCAGATAACCCTATAGTATGTTGAATAATGTCATGTAAAGTGGCATAGTATGTCAAAAAATGTTTGTCATAGTATAGTATGTCAGAAAAAAAATGTCACTATATACAGTATGTCAAAAACAAATCATAGTATAGTAAGTTGAAGAAAAGTCATAGTATAGTATGTCAAAAAAATAAAAATAAAAGTCCCAGTATAGGATGGCGAAAGAAAAGTCAAATTAAAGTATGTCAAAAAAATTAAAAAAGGTCATAGTATGTCAAAAAATTTAGGAAGTCGCCATAGTATAGAATGTCAAAAAGTCATCGTATAGTATGTTAAAAAATGCATGAAGTCATAATATATTAAGTCGAAAAAAAGGCATAGTATATTATGTTGAAATTTTTTTTAAAAAGTCCCAGTATAGAATGTAAAAAAAAGTCATAGTACAGTATGTTGAAAAAAATTAAAAAGTCATAGTATTGTATGTTGAAATTTTTTTTAAAAAAAAGTCATAATATAGTACGTCAAAAAATGTATGAAGTCACAATAGTATGTCGAAAAAAAAAAAAGTCAGGGGGGAGTAAACAGCACAGCACATAGTAAACAGAAAGAAGCTCACAGAGCTACAGTATTGTCACTGAGTTGCTGTATTAGCATGTTGTAATGCTAACACAGTTGTTATGCTAGCATGTCAGCTTTCTACTGTTTTGTTCGTAACTTACCTGTGAGTAACACATGCGTCAACAAGGCTTTAGCAACGCCTATTTTGCCACTTTCTGGTGATCTTCGCTGTAGAAAAGATCTACCACACTGGTTAAATTTGCCGTATTGCTTATGTATGTTGATTTAGCTATAGTGTTGCTGAGGAGGAATCAGCTCAACATGTAATAGTATTTTGCTTGAAATTAACAAATACTGATATGCATCAAAGCGCAATATATATAAAATACTTTATATTAAAATATGGTAACACCATTTATAAAACTTAAATATGTATGCTGATTTTATTCATATCATTTTTGTATTTAACTTTTCACATTTGTTTTTGCAGTTTTAAATTGGACAACATTATATTACATACTGTATGAATATAAAATGTGCCAATAAACTTATTTGAGGATGACTGGATTTGATTAAAGCTCTGAATTTCATTGCCACACAACTCACCTATTTCATACAATCCCTGTTACTTATCTCAGCTCTGAATCACAGCCGTCCTGTTAGTCTGAATCCTTTCACTAAAGTCAGCTCCCACAACACAAGCGGACAAAGACGTGCGCAGCCCTTTGGGTGACAAAGACCAGTCACTTACCCCGAGGTCGGCGAAGGGCCCGTCGTACAATGCCAGCTGTGCCACACGACACCTGTCCCTGTTCGCCAGCGTCTGTGGCGTGCTGTAGCCGCCCCGCAACGCGTTCTCCTCTGCCAGCAGCCCCTCCAGCTCCGGCGTCGCCCCGCCTGTTACCAACGTCCGGATCAAGGTGAGGATATTATCATTGAAGTATGTCTAAAGGAATGAAGGTAGAGAAGGGGGTAAATCCTTCAGCAAACGCCACCAAAGTCACAACTGAGCCTTCTCACAGTGCCAGCCGGGCCGAATGGTGCTATCTATCCCTGCCCTGTTGTGTCACATTGCTCTGCACACTGAGTGAAAAGACAGGAGAATCCAATTACTGCAGGTTACTCTCACTCCCATCAGAGAGAGACACATGGGAAGTCCATGTACACATTCATGCTGTGCTGTCCAGGCATTTCGTACAGATAAATAGCAGACAATTATGCGAAAAAGTCAGTTTTACATTTTAAACCTGAAGATACTTTCCTCGGTGAGGTTGCTATGTTTTTAATTCTAACCAGTTACTGCTTTGTTGATTTTAACAAGGGCAAATGTCTGCGCCACAGTCTCTTGTCTCCCCCTGCTTGTACAGCACAGTGACATCTCCCTTGGCTGCTGACAGCACTATTGACTAAGATGATGGATGAGGGCTGTCCATTAGGTAGCATTACCTTTGTCTACACTGGAGCGCTCTTGAAGGCAGCTTTGTTCTAACCTCACTCAAACTGAAAGGCGGACAAGTGAAGCCATCATACCTAGTACAAGTTGCAGTCTTGTCAGCTATTGTTTTAACGTGAGCAGAGAGTTTCGAAATTTTGGGGGAGGACTGATATCAAAACACAGTATTTCTAAGCATATTTCAGAGACTGACAGAATATGACTGAACAAAATTAGATCATAAGTAGGGCTGTCAAAGTTAATGCAAATTTGTTGCAACGCCATTAATGTCTTTAATGCATCACCGCTACTTGAGATTTTTAGGTTGTAGCGGGCTCAGTTTTAAAGCTAGTGACATCACATGAAACTAGAAAACCTAAGGGATCCATTGGTACCAACCACGTCATACTAGCTTGTTGCGATTGAGGCTAAATAACACTCCAAACTTACGCTAAATTTTGGCAAGGAAAAACTGGCATGGCCATTTTCAAAGGGGTCCCTTGACCTCTGACCTCAACATATGTGAATGATAATGGGTTCTATGGGTACCCACGAGTCTCCCCTTTACAGACATGTTATGATAATCACATGCAGTTTGAGGCAAGTCATAGTCAAGTCAGCACACTGACACACTGACAGCTGTTGTTGCCTGTTGGGCTGCAGTTTGCCATGTTATGATTTGAGCATATTTTTATTCTAAATGCAGTACCTGTGAAGGTTTATGGACAATATTTGTCATTGTTTTGTGTTGTTAATTGATTTCCAATAATAAATATATTCATACGTTTGCATAAAGCAGCTTATTTGCCAACTCCTGTGTTGATAAGAGTATTAAATACTTGATAAATCTCCCTACGGGTACATTTTGAACAGATAAAAAAATGTGTGATTAATCATGGCCAATCATGCGATTAATCAAGATTAAATATTTGAATCGATTGACAGCCCTAATCATGAGCTAATATTGTCTGTAAGCTAAATCAATTCTGACTTACAGCACTCATTAAGGAATCCAGCACACTGACGGCGAAGGCTGTCCCACAGGCGAAAGGCTGGGTGAGGTATAACTCGGTGTCAGGGTCGTCGTCATCGTCTTGGTCCAGGAACTGAACGTTCGAGTCATTCACTGTGGAGATAAACATGTAAATGTCATTATTTAAAATTCTTCATGTTCATTTTCTGCACTAGATCAGATTGGTTTAGATCTGTCAGCAGATCTAAACCAGATCTTGTGTGATTTGAAAAAAAGCATGATCGTGTGCTGTGATGCATACATCAGGCAGATATTTGAGTCAAGTGAAGAGGAGGACACAGAAGTACAGTGGTTATGCACAACAGTCAGACGCTGCAGATATGGACTGTATTAGAAATCTATGTATGCTTCGACAAATTCTCCTTCATTCCGAATTTGGACAAAATCGTTTCTTTTAAGCGACTGAAATGAAACGTGACTGGTATTTGTGTTCGGCCGTGTGGCCCACTTGCCTGATTCCTCACATTCCATATCCAGGCCATGCACACTCATGACACCATGCATATTGTCAAAGCTTCAGGGCTCGATTCAAAGTCCTCCTGAAGCCAGTATCAGAAACACCAATATGCCACTGTTTGTCTTGTAAATCCAAGACAGAACTTCCAATTACTTGTACTTGCACGTCAAAACAAATGAAAGTATCTCATTGCCCCAGAACCTTCTTTGAAGATGTCTTTGAGCAAAGAAACACATGCAGTAGCTGGAAGAAAGTAATGATGTAAAATTTAGTTGGAGAACTGCTACTTCTGTGAGGACAGAAATAAATGTCAGTCATATCGACAGGGCCGAGATGAAAGAAGAGCACGGGCCAGAGAATGTGATCCGACAGAAGATGCTATGAAAACAGCCACAAGGACTTCTGAGGGATCAAAGGCCTTGTAATTCTTAGAAAAATAAAAGGGAAAAATTTTGCTTTGAGATAAGGGGCCAAAACAAGACAGGCAATTTCAACCAGAACCAAGGGTAAAATGTGCTCAAAGTGATGCCATGGGAATGGACTGAGCCTCTTGTGCAGCGAGAGAAATCAAAAGGAAGCTGATATGGAGGCAGCAGCAGTTACAACACTGCAGTACAGGACAGAGGCACTTCTTACCAAGCTCAGTTATCATTTGTATGCTGGTCCCACTGCTTTTATCCTGACTGAATGAAATCACAGGCAGTTTTTTGCCTGCCTTTGCTAATGGCGCTAGACAAGTGTTGAGGAAAAACAGTTACTGGAGCATGTCAACAAAGGGCAAAAAAAACAGAAAAACTCCACTTTCAGTACGGTTAATCAAGTGTTGACAGCCTCTCATCGCAGAAATTACTACTTAACTGACAAAAAAACAGCAGAGCTAGCACATCAATCAGACGACACATACCTAGTTCTGTTATGATGGGAATATTTGCTCCAGTTGTGACCGAAACCTGCCTCACTAATCCGTGGACTGGGCTGTTTTCAGGAGAGGATCTATCCATCCCTGGTGGTGTGAAGCCTAAATGGACACACACATAACACAAAGCACATCTGTTAATGCAAATATTCAATAGGGGTGGGGGAGAAAAAAAATCAATTCACCTATGTATCAGATTTTAGATTTTTTTTTTAATGCCAGAATCGATATATTTGCTTCATTTGAGTCTATGTGGTTGAAGGAAATTACCACTTTTATTGTGAAAACGGAGGGTCTGCATGGATACAAACTGCACCCTCACATATTAAATCCAACGTGGTAAACACTACACATACTGTACAGTATGGAAACACTTTGGGTTTCACACATTGACAGGAAAAGCAGAGCTAGATATCACGGCTAAAGCTGTATGCTAACTCTGTCATGGACAGGAAACTTTAGCAAATTGTGGTAACGTGCGGTCAAGCCAGCCGACGCTACAACTGTAGAGCACCCAGATACTGACATTTATGTTAAATGCATTCAAACGGCCCTGATGGAGCTGACTATGAATGTATAAAGAGAATGGAGCTGACGGAAGAGCTAGCGACGGACTTGGCGAAGTTAGCGGAAGTATACACGTCCGGTTTTCAAAATAAGAAGTTAACAAAGGGAACTGTACATACAAAATACATAAGATTGATTGATTATATTCACCAGAAGTATAAAACATTACATGTCCCTTATACATTAAAAAGAAAATGTGAACGAACTAATTTGTGAAGGAAATGTCTTTCTTCTTTGATTTTTGGGTTACTGGAAAAAACGTATAAATGATTCCTGACATGTCTCATATATTTGACTTCAGGACATCTCTGACTACATACACGCTGAAAATCAAACATTTTTACTGTATTAATTTAGATATTTTCCAAAGTAAAAGTCCCTAGAAGTGTATGATTGAACTTTTCCTTATGGTCAAGTGTTAAAAAAGTTAACAAAAATCGAAATAAATCGTAATATCGAATCGCAATACTTGTAGAATCACAATACTTAAAAATCGCAATACATATCGAATCGGCACCTTAGTATTGTGATAGTATCAAATCAGGATATAGGTGTGTCATCCCAGCCCTATAATGCAATATTCAATACTTCATCAGAGGCTACAAACAGGCGTATCAGCAGAACTAATACGCCGGGGCTATTTCATCCATTCCTGGCCGCTGCTAAAGCACAAAGTTGCTGAGTGCTACGTTACCGTATTCTTGACAAGGTCCAATATTAGTCTATATATAATAGATGTGACATACTGCTCATTTTGTTTCCCCTTAGATTGTGTGTGCATGGAGACGGAAACCTTTTACACACACACACACACACACACACACAAAAAACATGTACAGTATGGAGCCATGAAATAGAAAATAAGTGACGCAAGATTGAATTCAAATTGACTTGACATTCCTTGCTTTCCTCAGACTGACAAGTAAGCACATTAAATCAGTGATGCTGTATGTATTATACATAGGCCGTGTTTTGACATCCATCACTTACTGCTGACTAAGGAGAACGCGAGGTCATACATGTATTAGAGAAATAATGAAATTGGCAGGGATATTTTTTCCCCACTCTCCTCAGGTCAAAAGGTTTCTAAAAGCATTTCTCTCAATGCCAGAGAATGACCATTATTGACGGCCGTTGCTGTTTTGAAAGCTGCAACACACATTATTCATAAATTATACACTTTTTAAAAAGTAGTCCCATGTACTGAAAAAAAAAAAAAAATGTGTAAGCCAGGTAAGACTTTTGTGCCAACACTGTGCTTGTTGCCACCAATTAGGTTTGTGAAGAAACCAGTTGTTACAGTAACCTGAGGAATAGTCAGTAGGGTTTACTGTCAAACGCAGTGACACCCGGTCAGCCAGGCAGCACCCAGTGAGGGATATTCTCTGTGCCAGGGCGCTGTCCCTTCCAGGCGGTGCAGTGAACTATGATAGGGCGCTCCTTACCTTGGGAATTAGCCTGCAAGACCCCGATGCTGTCGTCAAACAGCATGGATTTGATGTTGAGTGACGCCAAGATGCATTCTTTGTCCTGCAGTGATGCATCGTCAATATTGTTCTGATTGGCTGACAGGATGACACACATGTCGCAGAGGTTGATGTTGACAGCCCTCAGATCTGCCCGACTCAACGGCGTGCCCTTTGAGAGGAAGTGAAGGAGAGAATTTGTTATCTCACCTACATGACACCCAAGAGGTAAATGAAAATGTGGCAACTTTTAAACTTTTCATCCTTTAGCCTTTAGTGTCAAACCTGTCTAAACAATACTTTTATACACTCCTATATCACACACTACAAGTCAGAGCGGGGGTCGTGGTGGATGGTTTAGAAAACGAAGCACACTTTGACACAGGAGATCACCGGTCCTCACATCCTGCGTTCCACGTGTTGTTAGGTTTAAGCTACTGAAAAAAAATTGGTTAAGGAAAGATCATGGTTTTGATTAAGTACTGAAAAAGTTGTCCCAAGTTCTTTTCTCACTGTGTCAAAGTTGTCATGTATTTTTTAACACTAGAGAAAATGAAATATACACTCAAAGAGTCCTCACAAACCTTGAAGATATGAAGGCCCTTTCTGGGTTTTTACATCTCTCTGCAAGAACCCCTCCATATTATATTATTATTCCCTTTTATTTTGTGTAATTAATACAATTATTTTGTTATCTTATGTTTTTCCATCCTTCACCTGCATGTATTCTGTAACCTGTAATCCTATGGGTGAGGTCGGGTGGTAGGGATAGTTTTGAGGATTTCAATTCATTGATGTACTTGATAAATGGTGCTTCTTTGTAGTTGGGGGTTGAGTAAGTGAATTAAAATTGAAGTCAAATATATGTTTTGTATGTTTTACTCTTGTGGGATATAAAAAAAAAATCAATAAAATATATTTACAAAAAAAAACAAAAAAAAGTCGTCTTATCTTATGCTTCAAGTCAGTTTTGACTTTTTAATATTTAACCAAAACCACATTCTTTCCCAAAGTGCTTTGAGTTGCTTAAACATAACGATAAAAATGTCAATCATGCTTTTAGATGCCAGGTGCAAAATATGTTTAAAATTAATTAAGATACATTTTGATTTTGAAATTTTGACCTGATGATGCTCTAGAGAAAAAGTGAAGGGATCACTGACAAAAATGTATCCGTAGGGGGACATGAATGTGTGTACCAAATTTCCTAGCAATCCACCCAACGGTTGTTGAGATATTTCACTCAAAAACACAAATTTCAACCTCATGGTGGCGCTAGAGGAAACGTCAGGGGATCACCAAAGTCACCGAGATACATTGTTTGGATACCATGAATGTTTATATAAACTTTCATGGCAATCCATCTGACAGCTGTTGAGATATTTCAGTCTGGACAAAAGTGGTGGACGCTTATTTGCCAAAGCAAATTAGTTGCATATGAAAGTTATTTTTAGTAGACATGATAGATGAATAGATGAATATTCGATATGGGTGATTTTGTTGTACTCACAGGTAAAATGGAGACCTTTGGGAAATTGTGAAGAGTCTCCCACTCCCGCTTCAGATACTCGAGTGAGCCGACAAACACGATGTGCTTCAGCTCGTGGTAGTGAAAGTTGCTCGCCCTCAGTGGCATGACAAAGTTTCGGAGACCGATCAGCGCTGATTTCACATCTCCGAATATGCACGTGACCACGTGGCCGCTCAGAACAGTCATGGCTGCCTCGCTCCGGGTCTGAGGGGGAAAGAGAAAGAACAAGGGATAAAAACAAATTATGTTTATGACATAAATGTGGCATAAAGTGCAAAATGTTAGTGCTTTCTCCTTTTCCCGTTGCCTACTCAACCAGTAAAATCTATCATGCAGTTCATGACTGCAATAGACTATGAAAGTAATTTGAAAAATGGCATATGTATTAGTACAAGAAATGTTCTATGTACAGGGACCCCATATAGCAAATGACATGTCAAACACCTCATTACAGAGTGTTTAAGTGCCCTGTCAACCTCTGATGGTGCTTTGTGACATGACGCATCTGTCACCGGGGAGAAGAGTGTCGGGGACAAATGACGTGTGCCGAGTAAAAGAGCAGAACCCACCAAGATGACCTTCTCGATGTCTTTGGACGGGCACCAGTGAAACATCCCCGTGGAGTCGTATTTCTTTATGTTATCGTCCATGCTCTCAATCTGCTCGTTCCCCGGGATGAGGAGCGGGTCATGTCTAATCAAACACAAAGACGGGAGGGAGGCAATGAAACAATCGTCAGACACTGTAAATGTGGATTCAATTAACAAGTTATTGGCATTTGACTAATAAAGCTAAGTTATAACATGTAACCTGAGAATATAATTCCCAGGTACTAAAGAGCACCTTTCAAAACTAAATTAAGATTTATAAAATTACAAGTGATGATGGAAAAAAAAATTGTAAAAATTTAATTAATTAAAAGTGCAAAAATGAAATAGAAAAAAATTAGATGAGATAAAGAAATAGAAAAAAATAAAATATTTTTCTTTGAATTGTCACAAACATCAATAAATCATCAGAATATTTATGGATCTTCAAACAAATAAAAAAAAGCTTTCCTCCTTTTTTCCCCTCTTTGCTCATTCCTGTCAGAGGCCATCTGCAGAAATGCCAACAAAACTGCCATGTCATCAAGCAGAGTGACATCAGCAGCGGCAGCCAGGCGGAAGGAGATGGCAGCAACACACTGCGTTGACTGGCATGAGCACGGAGATGCAATTACGCCCCCTTACTGCATACAGCTTTTGACGTAGTGCGCTGTGTGGTAAAAGCTTTAACAGACCAGACTTTAAATATTTCAGCAATTTGCCCAATCATATTTGCTGTTCGAGGTGAAGGGCATTAATGTTTAAACAGAGCATCAGAACTACATAAACTAATTTCAGTGAGCGCAGCGGTGAGCTAAGCTTCATCCTACCCTACACTGACCACTAAAGTGGTCTGCTGACATGAGCAGCTGCTGTTGTACCGCGCTCGTTCAGAGTGATATGAGCTTTTGATAGCGCTCCTTGAGATATTTAAAAATATAAGAGACTCTCCTGCCTCTCAAGCCCCTCCCCCTCAAACAAATAAAAAAACATACAATAAAATAGGTAGGTTCATTTCCAATAAATAAAATACATTTAAATAAAACAAATGTACATATAAAAACGTATTAAAAAAACATCTAATATCTTCCTCTTAACAGAAATAACGCATGTTCATACCCAACATTAGATGCTATTGCCTTAAGTTACTTCAGTACTCATCAAAAACGGACAATTTAAATTGAGATTTAAAGGTGCAGTGTGTAGGATTTGGCTGCATCTAGCGGTGAGGTTGCAAACTTGGTTGATAGGTTGATAAAGGATGTTGAATTTAGGGCTCGGTGATCTGGAGAAAATCAACATATTTTTTACCAAATATCTTGCTATTGAGACGATATAATAGGACTCTACAAAATATTTACACAATGATATTTTTGATAAATAATTATCAGTAATGCAGATATAATGACTACGTGGGTAAAGGCAAATACTAGAACAGAACAAATGAAATCACTTTACTGTAATGCAGCATTTAAAACCAGGAAAAAACACTTATGCCATATTACGATATCAAATCTAAGACGATATCTAGTCTCATATAACGATAGCTAGATTATCAATATATTGCCCAACCCTAAATTAATTTATTTCCAATTCACCTACTATACCCCGCATGTCTTTAAACTGTTGGAGGAAACCCACTCAGACTTTAGGAGAACATAGAAACTCGATAAAGAAAAAGCCCTAACCAGCCAATGCAGTCGAACACCATCAGCGACGGTAGCAACAATGCTAACCACGGAGGCCGCGTGCTGCCTTTGCACTAAATTGATTTTGTCAGATTCAGATCAGAGTTGAAGATGTTATCATCTGAAACTCAGACAGAAGCCTTCTGTCTCAGTCCAAAACCTTTTAAATAAAAAAAAAAACATCTTCTCCCCGTAAGAAGAGCGTCTCTTTAATCCATGTGAATACTGTAAGAGAATGCTACTTTAAGTAACATGTTAAGTATGCATCAAAGTGTCAGCTGCAACTACCATCCCTCGGGCTCCAACAGACTGAAGCCAAAAAAGCCCGCCTTGGGCTTATATACCCCTAGGCAAGACCTGGATGTCCTTTCAAGAATGGGAGTAGTTGGAGAAGGAAATGTCTTTTCTGCCACTTTCTACCTCTCAGTATCACATCTGTCAAAGTAATGCTAATTTGAGAGGACACAGTGTGTGCATGCTAAATTCTGTGGATGAAACGATATAAAATATTATTTTAAAAGTACAAAATTTGAAAAAGTAAGTATAAGAAAATCTCACCTAATTTCTTTCTAGCAATATTGAGACACTGACACCTTGAACTCTATTTCCATGTAGGGATGCAACTAACTATTATTTTAATTTTTGATTAATTTGTTGCGTAACATGTTTTTGTTTTTTTTACAATTAAAGGTGCAGTGTGTAGGATCTGGCGGCACCTAGTGGTGAGGTTGCAGATTGCAACCAACTTAAACTTCACCCGTGTGCCAAGCGTGTAGGACAACTACGGTGGACGACGCAAAAACGTGAATGTCTTTATCTAGAGCCAGTTTTTGTTTGTCCGTTCTGGGCTACTGTAGAAACATGGCGGCCGGCTCTGTTAAGAGGACCCGCTCCATATGTAGATATAAACAGCTCATTCTAAGCTAACAAAAACACAACAATTCTTACTTTCAGGTGATTACACACTAAAGAAAACATACTTCTTAATATAATATTCAATTTCTGCCAATAGCTCCCCTCTAAATGTTGCACACTGCTCCTTTAAATCAGTTTCTATTATGATTAATAGACTATAAAATAAAATTTAAAATAATAATAAAGAAAAAATTCTCAGAGCTCAAGGTGGAGTCGTCAAATTGTCGTCCAAAACCGAAGTCTATTCAATTTAAAATGATATAAAACAGAATAAAGCAGCTAGATAGATGATGCTGATGTTAATAAATCTCCAGTTAATCAACGAATCCATAAATTCAGCACTATTTATCCATAACTCTCGCTGTGCTCTACATCATCGACGTATGCTTGCGTCTGAAGTTCTAATAAGAGTGAAAGCATTTAGTGGTTTTACACCCGGGCTAAATATTTCATCAGAAGTCGAATGTTTCACCACTCACTCAGTGGAGCCGCTGTCACTTCAGTTTGTCCTTGTGGAAGATGACTGGTGAGGCAGAGCTCTGCCAGGATAGCTATCGCTCACTGTCAGCCATGACGGCCTGTCACTATCCTGCACTGCCAATTGCCTCAGCAGTCCTGTAGCAGACATGACGTGTATGTCACGGCGCGGTCCGATGTGACCGAACGCGTTGTGACATCCCACAATTAGATGTGTCTTATGACCCATCAAGGAGCCCGTGGAAATGGTGTTAATTTCAGTGAGGTCGTCATTGCTAAGTTCCAAACAGGACGCGTTAGTTTGCCGATACATCTGGAAACAGGAGACAGGTTCTGCTTCCACAAGCTGATTGGCTTCCTTCTTTTGTTGTGCGCTTCTTTTCATTAAAACGGAGCAGAGGCGTCTGCGGGGTTGTCTTTTCTGGAAGCGCGCTTCTTCAACATCCAAAAATGATCAGCAGCATAATTCACTACTTTGGTGGTAAGATGACACGTTTGACAAGACTTCACACGTCACGATCGCAAAAACATAAAGCCAGGTGTCTTCTAGAGGAGCGTAATGACGGCTGAGAGCGACACAAAGTAGAAGCTAAACATGAATATTATGCAAATTTTCTATTTCGGCATCGCTGCACTAGCTGACTGTAACGCTGCACAACTAGTGAGGGCAGGCAAAGTCTTTGAAAATCCTCCCCATCATGCAAACTGACAAAGGCCTGCTCTTCAAAACCCACAGCCAATCTGTTGATCATTACTTATTTACAATGGCCTTGAGACCGCAGGTCCTGTAAAAACACATTTGATATAGTATACACCCAGATGTTTTTTTTCTCGGCTTGTTGCAATGAAGTATCCCTTAGGTTACCGCAGTGAATCCCTCTCCGGCGTGTAGGCAGCAGACAGATGAAATAACACATCCACCTGTACTGTGCGTACGGTGCATTAGCATGGCAAGTAGATGGATTGGTTTTGGTGGGCTGGTATTTAGCTGATGGCTATTGCATTAGAAAAGCCTGGTTTTGTTACCCAAGAGTCTGGACATGACCTGGAGCGATTCAACTTTGACACAACTTTGAACCAAATCAAACAATCACACAAGGGCAAACGCCCACCTGAACAAACAGAGGGCATAGATCAAAAGGAGAATGCTAAATTATGCATAAAAACACTCCTTTTATATATAAAACAAAGTTATAACAACTGCACTATGTTTCTGATCTCTATTTTATCTTATAGTATTAAACAATAGACATTTTGTTGATTTAATTTCTGAATGTCGAATGAACAGCAGCCATATTAGCAATGGGAGCATAAAGTCATCCGTCAGTTTTAATTCAATTTCATCCGTACAATTCCACTTTGTATACGTCACGACTGCGGGACTTCCCTGCTGCCTTGCTTCCTTGTAACGTGGCACTTAATGACAATGACTATTACTATTATCATCCCTGTAATGGCTTCTTGTTGAATAACTGTGTTATCTCCAGTCAAAATCAATAAGCGGCGATTTAATTTCACGGGACAAGATAAAAGCAAGGTAGCATTTGAATTCTCCTTTCATTGTGATGATACATATCATCTGTGGCCTTACGTGCTGAAAAGAGCTCAGAGGGATCCAACAATAGATGAATAGCCTTGGGCTATCTATCCTTTAGAGCCTCTCTGACTGGCTGCCGCTGTCATTAGTGCCAGGCCTGTTTAAGGGGCTGTACTCTGTGGGTGTCACTTGAAACCTTGCCGCATAGAGCCCTTCTGCAAGTCTGACATGTTTGCCATGAAAACAGGAGCACACAAACACTTGTTATTTGAGACTTTAAGCAGGTAATTGTTTTTTACACATAACATAAATTGGCCCAATAAACAACACAGAAATGCGAAATACTCGCCTGTAAATATTATATGTATATGGCTTTTATTGTGAAAGGTAAGAACGGAAGGAGTGGGTCAGGTCTGCGCTACCATTGTCAAGGATGAAAGAAGTAATAAAGTTTGCCGTATTGGTGCGGACTACGGAGCGTCCGTGTTGTTGTTTCATAAATATAGACGCAACTCAACCGGTTCCGCATAACGTGATTGGTTGATGCCTTTATTCACTGTATGAAAGCTCAGGAAATAAATTGCTTTTTCGTCGTGTAATGTTCACGTTCTGTGTTAAAGTACTCCCGAAAAAACAATAGTTAAAAGAAAAAATAGATTGACGAGCGAGTTTATCACATGAAAAAAAAAACGCCTCTAGTGTGTAACGGCCTTAAAGCTGCACTTGTGAATATTTTTGTAACCAACAATAGATCAGATGACTATGTGTTATATAAAAGAGATTGCTGGAAGAGAGTTATCACTTAACTCCGCAGCTCCCCTCAGCTATACGCAGCATTTTTGCGTCCATCGGCTTATTGTTTTGGTTTTACGCTCCGCGACTTCACTGTTTTGGTTCACTCTCACCGCTCTCATCAGCCACAGCAGGCAGTGGTTATCAACAAAAAATAGTCTGATAAACCGACTGTACGCTAACCGCATAGCACCAAACGGCAGACAAACAAAGTCAGCGACTAGCTGGTGAACAGACGGGAGCGTTTAGCAGCTAAAGAGACAGATATTATTCATAGGAGTTGGTGGAGACCAAAAACAGAGTTAAAAGAAGAATAAATATTGGACTTATTCGTTGAGGGAACAGAAGCACGACTCCAAACGTATGCCAGTGTTCCTTAGTGTGGTGAATGTAAGCAACTGTTTAACACATTCGCCATAACAACTTTATAAGGTGATAATATATCAGTGTTGTGTTAATTAAAGGATTTTAATACAATGTACTGAGCAGTACATTTTCCAGGTGAATAAAAAAATCAAAAATAAAATGTATACTAACTCAACACACAGTAATACAAAGCAGTAAAGTCATTGTCCTACCTCATAATCTTGGGTGAGGAGTTTGGAGAATTTCTCATGCCTCCGTTGCGTTGCTTTTTTTTAGGCGACAACGCCGACTGTTGGTCCTCTTCAACTGCAACAAAAGGCAACGGTATGAGGGAGCGAATTATCAGAAGACACGCAAAAAATAAATAAAAAAATCAGTGACAGCAAAAGGACAACACAGCACAATCTGAGGTCAGTGAATTCAAAGAGATAGTACGGTTACAGAGACACAGAGTGGAAAGAGAGGTTTGGGTGAACAAGATGGAGCGGACAGGACACTTTAACTTGTGTGCAACGGAAAACAGTCCAATGTTTTGCATGATGACGACAGCATACATTAGCACATCATTTGCATGATTGTGTATGAAGATGCAAACATGCAATAGTGCCATCATCAACCATCATGCCAACTGCTGAAGTCCAATCTGTGAGGTTTTATTCGCCACGCACTAATTCCAGATAATGTATCACAAATACCTCAAAGGATATTAGGATACTTTAATTTTTCAATCCCTTGTTAGTGCAAATTTCCTCAGAGCCAGACTTGGATAGCTCCTCTCTTGGCCATGCTAATCATTCACATTCTCATTTAATTAAGGTAATAACCTATAAACATCATGCATCCAGCATTATAAATAAGGCTGCTTTTGTGCCAATACTGAATCCAGTCTGGATTGCTGGTCTTTCTTCATCTTGGGAGTGACGCCCTTGGCTCATATAATTATGTTGGTCCTTGTGCCAGAGTGATTTATGTACAGCTGAGATGCCCCTTGGACATTGTCTTTATCACTACAGGAAACTGCATTGAGCTCCTCATAGGGAACGAATTACAAGTTTTACCCTGGAGTAAAGTAATCAGGCAAATATTTTCACAAGCTAATATCACGGCTGAAGAAAACAACTCGACTCCGTGGCAGTCGCTGTTAAAATAAACACAAGCAGCAAGAAAAGTGTTTTCGCTAATCGCATTTTAACAGCCATCGTTAATAGTGGGGGGAATAGCTTGTTACACGTCATGGAAAACACGATTGAGTGTCTTTTAATGACAGTTCGAGCTGTCAACAACGAAGAACCTAAAAGAGAGCTTTCATCAAAACGAATAAAGTCTCAAAGATCATGCTCCTCTGCCGATGAACGCAGGGTTTCAAGCACTGCGAGCATGTCTAAAGAGTGACACTGTAATGGAAAATGTTGAGTTACGAGGGGCTTCCAGTGGAGAGGGATGCTCCAACACACTGGCCCTTCACATCTTGCTTGGCCTGTTCAATATTTAATGTTTCACAGCTGACAGCTGCACACACTGGGTCATTAGTAAGGAATGCTACACATGCGACCACTCCGGCCTGGCAAGCACATGCTTTGGTTGTGCTGTTGTTGAGTACAGGCCTGCCAAACACGCCGACGGGAGGGGGAGAAGGCGGGGGAGGAGGAGGCCCTTACAGTGCCTGCGACTGAGCGTGGCGTTACTGCCGTGACTGGGGTGGTATCTGTATTTCACCGGAAGGCTATGTGCCCGCATGAGCCGACTGGCCTCTTCTGCCACCACTGGTAGTCGGCCCACACGGCCCAGGTTCCTGCAGCCTATGAAGCTCAGTCTCAGAGCGGTAGGCTCAGCGGGGGGCAGCAGGCTTCCCTTGCGGTTGTTTACCAGCGGGACCGACACAACGGCGACTCCGCTACGGACCTCGCCGGCCGAGTTGTGGTTCAGTTTAGCTGACTTGTATTGATAAGCTGCCGACTGGATTAGGGGACCGTCGTTTACTGCTAAATGAAGAGGAGTCACAATCAGCATTTATACAATGCAAAGTTAATGGATTCGTTGCTTTTTTTTAAAAGGGTCATTACACCCAAATCACACAAAATAACTGTTTCCCTCCCACCTTACCTCTAGTGGTATCTAGCCGTGCCAATAGCTTTGATTTTATGAGCAGAGGTTTTGAGGTTGTGGTCTGAGATTTCTGCCTCCATCCCAATACAATAGAGGTGAATATGATTTAATTTGCGGTACTCACAACATTAAAACACCACATTTGAATAATTCTCAGATTGCTCTATCAACAGTTTTCATTGGAACAACTTTCTACTGAAGCAATAGTCACGATAAAACTGATCACAGTTTATTCTGTAGATTATCCAGAGTAGGGCTGTCCGCGACCCCAAAAATTCGTCGACTAATTGATTAGTTAATTTAATCAACAGATCTGTAAAACTGAGTTTCTCCACAGAGAATCACACAAAATCACTACTTTAAATCTTGTGTTTACCAAAGATGTGCTCATAAGTTTCTTAGAAATAAGTCATTCAGCATGAAAAAAAGCATAAAAAAACAACTAAGTGACAACAAATCTTGGTCGACTAAGATCAAAAGGAGCTATTAGTCGACTAGCCCTAGTACTGAATAACTAGGACATTGTTTTTTTGTAAAGATATGCTGTTAATTATTTTTAAATCTGTTTTTTTTTTTTATGTTGTGAGCACCACAAACACAATTCAGTTCACCTCCATTGTGTTGGGTCGAGGCATAAATCCCAGGGACAGATATTTCAAAACACGGGCGCATAAAACTGAATCCAATCTGCATGACTAGCTACCACAAGGGGCAGGTCGTAAAATGCTTGCTTTGTGATTTGGGTGAACGAACCCTTTAATTCCTCGCATTAACCACAAGATAGGATTTGATTCAAACTGACTTCAATAAGACCTGCAGTGTGTATGTTAATAAAACATCTTGTGACTCTTATCATAATTAAAGCGCAATCACTTGGTTTTGGGGGTAATTCTTTCTGGCACAAGAATGCTAATAGCTGAATAATTAAAAAACCTCATTTTTATTAAACACCACTTAACCACTTGGTATAGCCACCAATGAAATGTTGGATTTGACATTTACTTTGATATTTATAATAAAAACATGAATTAATAAATATGCTCTCAGGTGTTCCAGCGATTGTTATGCCATAAGAACAAGGAGGTGACAATGTGAGTTAACAACAACTAGCTGCTGTGTGCAGTTTATGCCGGATGAGGGAGGAATGAATTCAGTATCCGCTCGGCTATTTGCAATGTGGACGTTTACAGCTCCACTGGTGTTATAATAGAGGGAAAACTGGTAAAGATAGCATGATAAAATAAAAAAAAGGAAGCAGAGGAAAAGTGTTCCCCTTGCTCCGAAAAAATGGCTAGGAGCTAAAAGTGGAGAATCGAGATGATTATTTCAGCAGTCAGCTGTCTAGCAGATTATCCTCCCTGCTCCAGACCTCCACTATTCATCTGCCCCATGTCAAACATGCACAGCACTTCTCCAGGACAACACAATGTGGCAGATTTGCTGCCTATCACAGATCCTGTTGAAGTGGACGGCCCACATGGTTCACACTCCTCTAATGGCTGGATGAAAACTGAGGAAATATTAGACTAACTCTGAAGTGTTTTTTTATTTTTCCTGTCTGTTCTCTAAAAGTGAATCATTATAAATTCTTGCACACATTTACTTTAAATGTTTTGACGCTGTATATGCAGCTGTACACCGGGTTAATGCATCCCCACCCACAGTGAAGCAGTAGCACCACCTACTGCTGAGCTGTAACTGATACCCAACACAGACCACTCAGAGACAATTTTCCTAATGCTTTGCATATAAAGTATAATGATGGATGATGATAGACTGGACAGAGCGATGAGCAGCAAACAGTGAAATACAGCCCGGTTAGAGACAGTTCAAGTGGTGATATAGCTGAGAATGCACAAGTGGAAGGGGGTTTAGAAACAAATGACAAAAAAGAGAGAGAGAGAGAATGGAAATCAAAACTTACTTGATTTGATATATCCATTATAGCTATTTTTAGCTGAGAAAAATGCAGAGACAAATGAGAGGTTACAGGAAAGAACAGGTTGCAATGAAAGCAAATTATAAATGACAACTGAGAGCTGACGGGTTTCTCTTTAAGGCACATTAAAAAACAAGAGAGGTGCCTTGAAGACAACATGGACAAAGCAATGAGAAATAAAACGCAAGGTCAGTTAGGAATATGATATTTCCGCAGTGTGGTCAGTGAACTTAAATAGTGGATCGTTATCAGTGCTTGTTGGCGATCACTAGCTGAATATGAACATGTATGAGGTGGTACAGTGAGCACTGATTTGGTGGTTTGCAAGTCAAAATACGTCTAGATGTTGAGGTTAAATATGGTTAAAAATGTACGTTTTTTTAAACTAAAGTTTAGGGTATCTGCTGATTATTTTTTCAGTTAACTGACTAATTGTTTGGTCTATAAAATGTCAGGAAATAGTGAAAAAAGCACAGGATGATGTCTTTAAATAGCTTGTTTGTCCCATCAGTAATTCAAAACCCAAAAAATTATCGATTTACTATCATATAAAAACAAAAGAATAACAGCAAATCATCAAAAAAAAATTCAAACTTGGGAATATTTGGTATTTTTGCTTGAAAAATCTAAATAAATTATCAAAATAGTTGCAGATTCTGTTAACTGACTAATCAATTAATGGGCTAACTGTTTACAAAGTTGCGTATAACTGTCGTTTTAGCAGTATTAAATAACTATATTCCTCTGTGACGCACGTCCACACTAACGCACACATTGAAATATCGTGTTTTACCTCAACGTCTAAAAGTGCAAATTTAGCCTGTCCTCAGCTTGCAATGCAGACCTGCATTAACATTTAGTCAGGAGGTATGTTTGCGTGTAACAAGACTTAAAATATCTGACAATACCGCATGTATTCTTGTTCTTAAGTCTATAGTATTGTGTTTATTTTTTCCTCCTCTTTCCCAAAAAGCTGTTTTCCCATTCCTCTGCACTGCCTGACACAACCTGCACAGGATGCATGGAACTTTCTGTGAGTCACATTTTTTTGGAGCCGTGAGTCCCACACATGCTCATTAGTACCTTATTTCAACCCCTTGCTTACAATAAAGGTCATGCATTGAGCTTAAGGCAGGACAGTGACAGCAATGTTCAAACAGGGACCTTGCTGGTCCTGGCATCTGTCGCCTGCAATCGGAGGGCGCGAGCAGAGTCACAGGACTAACAGGCTAGCATCTGTCCCACAACGAGAGAGGAGGAGAGGGGCGGGGGCACTCAGCTGCCTGGTGGTTAGGAACTGTCAGGCTGAGTTTCATGACAACCGGTAGCACTCCAAAAATGAAAATGCAAACATAATTTCCATGTCATGCCGTATAAGGCCTCGCTCTGCGCGCCTCCCGCACTGTGTCGACAGCGACTCCGGAGCTCGGCTCGAGCTCGGCTAGCCAGGCGATGCTCACGGCACGCGGCCCTGGAAGACATGTTGAAGGGGTGGAAAACGCCCAGAGACGTTCAACTATACACAGAATTGTCTTTGATCAAGAGACGTTCACTAAAACTGGATGACAGTCTTGCGATGTTTTCCAGCAAATTGTATCAACGCTCTGCAAAACTCAAGACACATTCTTCATGCCTTCTGCGATACATCAGTACAATTTAACATGCCCTCTGGCTTTAAAGGGGGAATCACACTTGAGTTAAGAATTTATATGCAGCTCAATTCAGTTCAGGTCGATTCACTGAAATCCAATACGATCCAGCACTATTCTACTGTCTTTTATTCCTCTTGCAAATCCAATACAATCCTATTCCATTGTGTTCTCTTCATCTTATTGTACAATTGAATCAATATCGTGGGACTAAGAACTCTCTGAAAGCTGGAAACTACAATCCAGAGCTCCTCCGTTGGCGATGAACAGGGCCCTGGTTTGTGTACTGAATATGTTTTGGAGATTTTACCCTCAGTGGTTTGTTCAAGCTTTTGATCTTAATTTAATAAAACCAGTACATTAACCTCAATATGTACAGCTACCCTCAGAAAATCCCCTCAGGCGCTCTCTAGACCGCCTTTTCTTTTTTTTTAAATTAATTGTCAGTGGCATTTATACATACAAATATCTCCAATCCTATCCTGTTCACCCATTTCTGGAGGGTAGAGTAGTGAGATATTTGGATTAAGTGAATGTTATTTGGGTTATTCTTAAAAAGATGAAGTTAACCCTCTCCAGTGACATCATAATAACACTTGTACACTCCTATTCAAAACAAAATAATTTGAAGAAATGCATGCAAATTCTCCACCAGGGTTTCCCAAGTTTAAGAGTGCATCAAGAGATTTGTGGCGGGGATGCACAGCTGTACATTTTTCATGGCTTTAATGTCTCGTGAATATGTTGGCGAGGTCACTGGAAGGGGGTGAAGTACGCTATCTTTCAGGGGGAGAATTAAGTTTCACACTCTGCAAAAATGTTGTATTAGTGACCGCTGAGTTAATTTAAAAACTACATGTCAATTTGAATTCACATTCTCGGACAAAACACCAGCAAAACAGTACACTGGCATGCTTCACAACAGCTAAAAGTCACCTCCAAAAGGAAGCAACACAGGGGGGGAAGAAAACGAGCCGACTTAAAAAAAAAATCATAAAGCTAAAAGCAAACATCTATATCCGTGACAGTGACGACACAGCTGCAAGAGCTAGAGACAAGCACACAAGCTAAAGACACGCTGCACGGTGAACACGGTGCATGTTACAAACACTGAGGAGCACATGTCATGGCGACAACTTACAGGCACGTAAAGTGGCTGAGCAATCATTAACAGAGACAGCAGAGAGTGGGATGTCGCGTTGAGGGGAGTCCATGTTACAACGCACATTAACTGGCATGCAAGAGCAGCCCCGCTCTGAGCGGCCGCAATCAAAACAACATGCCAGTCTCATTTTCTTGTAGGCGGCCGTCTTGGCTACAGTCACGGGTTCAGACGAGAGGAGAGGAAGAGCAGGTTAATGTAGAGGGTCGTTCTGGAGGAAGAGTGGACAAAGGCAAGACAGGGCACAGAGGAAGGCTGCTGCTGGGATGCACAAGATAAACTTTTTGTCTCGACAGCGTGCAAATGTCACATTGGGGATTTTGAATTTTTTTTTCCACTCTTTGTGGTTTATTCGGTTTGGGTCAGGACAAGTGGGGGGGAATTTCATGAGGTCCTAAAGTCATGTGGTTTTTGGGGTAAATATGTGACATGAGTGGGGGTAGGGAGAGGTCAGGATTTTAAGAGACAATAACTCCCACGAGTTCCCTCTTGACTTCACCCCTACACCCCCCTTACCTCAACATGACTCCTACAAGTCCACAACGTGATGGGACATCATTTGAGCATGTGTTATACGATTATAATTCTTAAATAGTTACACCAGTTTCTAATTCCAGCTGAGAATTAAAACTGACAGAAATGTCTCCAACATAAAGTTCAAAGTAAATGTGACAGTGTTTTTCTGGACTTGGGATAGTAAGTGCATCCAGAAAAAGGACAGAAACAAAAGCGACATGTTACAAACACTTGTGTAAAGACCATAAATTAATTTGACATTCTCAAGTTACACATACCCCACAACTATTTGTCCCAAAAAAAACATCTGTGATATCAGATGTGCTGGGAGAAACTGTGCCGTCCCCCTCAGTGAATGAATCATTTTGGGGGTATGTGTCAAATGATTTACTCCTTCTATTAAAACAATCTCATCCTCGGTGGCTTTCTTAGCTGTGCTCTTCTTGCAGGGATGTTGTGTTTGTCAAAGGACTGTGGGGACATCTGGTGGTGATATGGAGTATTACTGCCCCAAGGAGGCAGGAATGAAATGTTGATGCTCTGTTACTTTACTTTGGAAAGTGCTGCAATAACTTAATAAATGTGAATATTTTAGATATTTCATGCTCAGTTGTTTATCCCTGTCAAAATTGTTACTGTTTTCTAATATAATAGTATAATTTCTAAGTTTGTTTTTTCATTTTTGTTGAATGTTTTCCTCAATTTGAAGGCGACGTGCACACGACAACGGGGGTTGGGGATCCAGGCAGCATCAACCATTGTTCATGCAACATTTACAGTACATTCAAACAGATTGCTTCAATCGGGGGGGTAGCAGGCTGTGTTTTCGGAAGGGAAATGAATCCGCGTTACTCACAATATATCACTATAAAGTGAATTTTTAAGGGAAAGTGGGTCAAGTTCCCAAGCAGCAGGAAGAGAATACATCACACATGTTAAAGATTAGGTGCTAGCTGTAGTAGTGATTAAGACAAGACAAACTATGTTAAATCCAAGAGAAAGTGGGAACAAAGTGGCACATGGTGTTTTTTAAAAGTCTAGAAACAAACGATCCATCCAGGTACCTGCGGTGTTAACAGTCTCTCTGAATGCCTGTTAACATCACAAAGTTATCAATGAACTGGAACAGCGCAGACAGTCTATTGTACAAAAGAAAACATAACACAACATCCACACAGGCAAACAGACAAAATGCACATTTAGACCGTATTCACAGGTGGTTCGAGAGGAGCTAACTAGCTTCTCACTTCTCTGTGCATCTACAATAGGTGGGAATTCATGGAAAAGAGAGTAGGCTATAAATAATTCTCTCTATCCTCTGATCGTGAGCAACCACAAAGAAATAATACAGAATACTTTAAGAATCAGTTCACCCAAATCACACGTACAAAAAGCAGAAAAACCTCAGCCTATAAAAACAAAACTACATGAATAGATACCAGTGGAAAGCTGTGTTTTGTAATTTGGGTGAACTGACTCATCAATGAGGGCGGGTATTTATGTTTTACAGAGGCCCAAACGTGTACTTTTACGAGGGGAAACTTGGAGTGCACCTGTTTGTTTTGGCTGCGGAAAGAAATCCGATGACCTTTTCTTCATGCACAAGTTACGAGAAAGTGAATAATTAATGCAGGAACTAATTGGTTTGGACACACGCTATGTAGGTCATGTAAATACACCATCGCACCGCTAGATTGACGCCAGCTCAACTGCTGTGGAGAAATGTTACTGGAGTCAAACAAACTTATACAATGTTTTTTATATATGCAGTCACTTACATTTCTTGCAGCCACATTTCTTTATCCTTTTGGGGTCGGTAATGTCATCGTGGCAGGCTTTACAGTAAAACAGCGCCCTATGGAAGAAAAACAAGAATCTCACGTAAGTCAAAGTCCGACATGCTGAAATAAAGTGTTTACATTTTGTCTTCACTACACTCACCGGCCACTTTATTAGGCACACCTGTTCAACTGCTTGTTAACACAGATAGCTAATCAGCCAATCACATGGCAGCAACTCAATGCATTTAGGCATCTACAGGTGGTGAAGACGACTTGCTGAAGTTCAAACCGAGCATCAGAATGGGGAAGAAAGGGGATTTAAGTGACTTTGAACGTGGCATGGTTGTTGGTGCCAGACGGGCTGGTCTGAGTATTTCAAAAACTGCTGATCTACTGGGATTTTCACGCACAACCATCTCTAGGGTTTACAGAGAATGGTCCGAACAAGAGAACATATCCAGTGAGCGGCAGTTGTATGGACGGAAATGCCTTGTTGTGATGTCAGAGGTCAGAGGAGAATGGGCAGAGTGGTTCAAGATGATAGAAAGGCAACAGTAACTCAAATAACCACTCGTTACAACCAAGGTATGCAGAATACCATCTCTGAACGCACAACACGTTCAACCTTGAAACAGATGGGCTACAGCAGCAGAAGACCACCCGGTACTAGCACTGGCCACTTTATTAGGTACATCTTGTACCTAATAAAGTGGCCGGTGAGTGTATATCTACAACAAGTAGTTTCAGTTTGCACGTAATCACTCTGGAACAAAAACTTTCAGGGTTTTTTTGTACTTTTTTGAAGCTCACAGAAAAACTGAAAAAGGAAGGCACAGAAATGCAAACATTTTTAATCCCTGGTTTGGTTTTCAAAAACAAGTCAGGCAAGAATTTCAGGCACTTGTCATTACATGAGGTTAACTGTGTCAAAAGTAAAACATGTTAAGCTATCTAGCATGTTGTAAGCGCTGGTAGCATGCGGCCAAACTAACTAAACAAGCCTCTATTCTTCTTCATGTTTTTTGATTTTTTAAATATTTGTCTACTTAATAACAAGAAAATCCAGTCCACAAACCTGAAGAATGAAATTACACAGCCCTCCTATTAGTTAATTCTTATGAAGCTATCTTTTTCTCTCTTTTTACTACATTTTATAACTCAACTAAAATAACTGTTTAGATATACTGCAGGAAAAAACAGCCTCTATCAGAGTAGTTTTTACTTTTAGACACCATTTCATCTCAGGTCCCGTTCATTACCTCTTTACTTCTTTGGCATCGCTGGCAATGAAGAAGCCCAAAGTCCCCTCCTGCATTTTCACGTGGTTTCCAGGGTTTATTAGGGTGCTGCGAGGATTTATAGACCAAAGATGTCACAGCGGAAAGTCATATCACAGAATTTGCAAAGCTTCGCACTAATCACTGGCGGCGGCACATGCTGGCAGGATTAGTTTTCGCAACTCATTTGGCACGTTGGCCTCTTGTTTATTAAATTAAGTTGATGAAAGCAGATAGCAGTGACACTTCAAATGGTATAAAAATGAGCAGTGCATTAGAGACACCGCTAAAACAAAGCTTCAGCTGTGTTTAAAGAAACCAACTGCCAAGCTTCCCCCCATTAATTTGTCAGGATGTTATCAGACTCGCCCTCTGATGTGTGTGAACAAACCAATTTAGACACCAATTTAGCACATTTTGTAAAGCGGCTTGTGTTTACAGTCAAACAGAGAAGCTGATTCAAAGTAGCTTCATCACTGAAAGCAAATACTGACAGCAAACACACCTGCGCATTTAAGTTTTTTGCATCCATGAATTTTAATGACTTCATCAATCCACTGTGAGCGCATCCACTTACCTGCATTCCCTTTGATCAGACTTGTACTCTATAGCTATCAGTAGCAGCTTTAGCTTCACATAGCAGAGTCTGTAAAAGAGAATAACAATATAATTAGACCTCAGGCACGCTTATATTCGTAGTTTTCTGAAAATCGTCTTCATCTTTTTCTATGTACAGGTCTGATTTATATTTTTGAGGCTGAGCACACATTTTTCCTATTGTATTGCACTAAATACAATTATAATTATAATATTTAAATTTGGTAATTCAATGATTTTGTAGAGCAATTGCTCATAAATGTACGGAAGCCAAAGAATGGCGAATGTTGCTTTTTAATTTTTTTTTAAACCCATTGTCTCGAGGTTACAATTACCAATTAATACAATTATTATGATGATCATCATGTGATTTGGGGTAGATTTTTCGTAATAACTGGATAATTTATTTTTGAGAAAACAGCCCTTTGCTTTTTTCTGTCAAGATAAAAAAGATTTAACTTACTATCTCAAGAAAATGTCTCTGTTTTTCTGACATAACGTAATTATCTTGTAATTTGAGATAAATAAAATTATGAAAAATATTGCATATATTCACCCTTTTACAAGAAGGTAAAAAAGGTTTATTTTTATAAAATTGCAATTTATTAAAATGACCAATGCTAAATGCCACTAAGTGTAAATTTCTTGCAAGCAGAAAACACAAAGCCCTGAGTAGCAGAGAAGAAAAAAAAAAAAGAGAAGACCACAAAGCACAACTTTTAATTTGAAGAAGCCTTTGTTTTAGTGTACTTACTCGCAAATGACGGGGAAGGACATGCCCACAAAGGCACTGGACAGGTACTCGGTGTACATCTCATTGGCTACTCCTTCTAGGTAATACTTCTGCCACGTGTCCTCCTCAATCTATAACAAAGATTCATCACAAAATACAAAGAGCTTGTTCCGTTACAAAAAGAACTGAACACAATAAAACAAAGTTCATTCCCACCCACTCGCCAGATGCTGCACATGGGCCTCATCTGTGATAATCATTATTATCTATTCAGACTATGTTCGTGGCCAACTTTACTTCTGAACTTAATCCAGTGAGCACAGATGGGTGAGTCTTAGCTGTGGCTACCTTGATGAAGGACCTCATGGAGAAGAGGTTGGCCAGCATGGTGGAGAGGCCCTGAGCCAGGCAGCTCTGAGCGATGAAGCCCAGCTTCAGCTCCGCAAGGCAAATAGCATCATCTCCTTCCTTCCAGTTCCAGCTCGGGATGTTCAAAAGGTGGGCCTAAAGGCGGAAAAACAAAGTCACATTTACAGAACTACAAAACTGTAGTTAAACACTTATTTCCAACATGTTTACAAGATGTTAAAAACCTAAGAGAGAAAAAGATTAAACAATATAAATCTGTCCAATCGAAATTACATCAGTGCAAACCAAAGTAATCCAAACATAAATGTCCATATCAAAATGCTAAAATACAAACAAACATCTAATTAATGACCCAAATAAAAGTAACAGATTATACCAACCTTATTGTGGTACTGCAACATCTGAGTGATGATTCTGATCTTTGGATGGTAGTTCTTGATAGATATTACTCTGATGCATGACAGAAAGGACAAAACAAAATCAGACTTGCAACAACTTTTTCTGTGTTAATCTCTACTTTTTCATTCATTCATAAAACATAAAAAACTTCTCACAGCTAAAAAAAAAAACATTTTTATAATGTACTGTATATTATAAACACAATTTAATTCCGCGCTCGGACAAGTGCACTCATCCTCTTATGTGTGCTTGTCATTCCCTTATTCAGTTTAAAGTGGTACACTGAATCCATCTATCTAAGGCAAAACTGGCTAAAATATACCCACTTGCGATAAATATAAGAGTGCAGATGGCACACTAATTCATATTTACTGGCTATGTCTGAGACTGGAACAATTTTGGAAATTGGTGTTTGGTACTCTGTCCCAAGTCTTACAATGTACAATTGAACCCGACCCCCTGGTGGCACTTTTTAGTGTTCCACCTGAAGAGTTCCTCTCTCTCCTCGCACATTGTGCTATTTTACTTAAATGGATGGAGGCTATCCCACCCACACATTCAAGATGGCTTAGTAACTGGATGTGTGAGTGACTCAATCTTGAGAAGATTCAGTTCTCCATACGTGGATTGCGCCAAGAGATTTATAATTTGAATTTGAAATATTTTAATTTACAGCTGGCACAGATTTGAAGCAAAACAGTTTTATTGTATCTTTTAATGAAAGAAAACTGTGCTTGTTGTAACAGATTCATGTTTTCTCTCTGAGTTCTTGATAAGTTTCCAAAGAGGAAAGTGAGCAGAGAGAGTCTGTGCTGGCAGCGAGAGCCAACATCGACACGCTCGCTTACACTTCACAATTTAAGTCCAGGAAGAAGTGGGAACAATATCAGACTCTGGCATTCACTTTCGAAAGTATGATCATTTGGTAACATTTCATATATCCCAGCCTAATGTATCTGCATTTCCAAATACCTGTCAGGAATCTAGATTATTGAACATTTTTTATAAAGCACATATGATAACTTCTAAGAGCTGAATATTTAAACCCTCAATGCAATTCTCCATTAAGCGTCATGTGTTGCATCTATATAACAATGCATCTTTTGTTCTGTTCTTTCAGGAACTTAATCATTCGTGTGATTATTTCCTTCCCCAAATCAATTCTGAAAGGGTTTCTACTTTCACATATCACCACTTCACAATCTATGAAACCCATTACAACAACATCCAAATTTATCCTGGACCTTTCACCAACTTCACTTCTTCCACTCTCAAAACTACATGAATTGGTCACAGGGTAAAAATAAAAGTAAAGCTTAGAGAAGCTGCTTTTGGTTTACCTCATGATGTTGGATGCATCCTCAGCATCAGGGTCAGCACAGTATTTGTTGGCTAAGATCAAACAAGCATCAGCTGATTCGATCTGGAAACAAAAATCACACACAGCAAACGGATAACATGTGTCAGTAACCTTAAATTTAGACTTCACAGTTTCCCACTGAGCCACAGAGGACGAAGTATCACCAGTCAGTTACCTTAACTCTGGCCAGGTCATGTGGGTTCAGGACAGATCCTTGGTAAAACTCCACCTGAGTGAAGTGACGCTTGAACAAGGCTTCCAGCTCAAGATTAGGGGAAATACTGAGGGGAAAAAAGAGAAACTCTTAAATCTGAGGAGGAATCTCCTAAAGTGATTGCTTTTTTTTTTCTTGGGTAGGGAAATTTACTGTTTTGTACGGAGTCCAGGAAGTGACAATGGAGTGGGAATAAAAAAATCAAAGGTTGAAAAAAAAAAAGAGATGTACTTTTGCAAGATTTTGCAAAAATTTTTAATTTACAGTAGGTCAATGTAAAAAAAAAAAAAAAAAAGTCAATGTAATTCCGGATCAGTTTGGCATCATGGAAACAACCATAACAACGAGCGCACGCACCCATAGGAGAGGTTCATACAATCCTATTTCAAGATTGGCCGCAAATATAAAGAAGAGAGAAATGAGACAAGAATTAGCAATCCAGTCTCACGTCCCGCCGCTAGGAGACTACTTCGTTGGGAGGAGAGAAAGTGGCAGCTCCAGGAACGGACTTTAAGTTAGCGGCTGTCGCAACTCGAAGCACCAGCAATAGAAAGTTTGCTGATCCCACACCGCACCGACTCCCTGCCGGATCGCAAACTTTCTGTTGCTGCCGTTAAACCCCCGGTGCTGGGGTTGTTCTGGCTGAATTTGAGTTGCAAGAGCCACTAACTTAAGGTCCGTCTTCGGCCTCTCTCTTCCCGACAAAGAAGTTTTGTAGCGGCGGGGAGTGAGGTGGAGGGACTGCGTGTTGCGCTAGCTTGCTAGTCTCATTTGTTGTCTGATAAACAGTAAATTCATCAAATTCCGTGCCCCATATCGCTATTTTCCAAGCTACTATAACTGTCATAGGAATCCTAAATTAACACATTTTTCAAGATCTTGCAAAAGTCCATCTTTTCTTTTTCAATCCTTTTGATTTTTTTCCCCCTCCATGTCCCTTCCAGGGCTCCATAGTTTTGTACTTACTTATGGAGAAAAACAATTTCTACATTGACATCATCCCTGTCCTTGTGTAGGAAGTCTTTTAGAAAGTTGGACACACTCTCAAGTGTAATATGACCACAGACCACGATGTGCCTGGAAAAGGAGGTGCAGAATCATAATGAAACTAAAACGTAGTCGGAATAAACAAATCACACACACGCACACACACAAATCGTTGATTCATCTTCATCTTTGTCCTGGAATCAAAAGGTAATTCTGAGATGAGAGGGATGTCATGGAAAAAGTAATCAGTACTGTTTGTATTTAGTTGATTGATGCAAAAATAATAAAAAACTATGTTACGGGAGGGATGTTTGATGTTCCCGCTGTGACGAGTGAGGACTGAATGAGTAGGTCAGAGAGCACTGTGGATTTCAGTATGAGATTATAAAGGATCAGAGTTTACTTAGATGGAGATTATAAAATCAGCACACAGTTTATCTCGATTCCCACATATCACGGATCCTTTATGTAAGGAACCCAGTTTAGATTTATTGCTATATGCCTATAGGCTATTACATTCTTATTATTAATTATTTAGAAAGTAATTACAGATGTTTACTCAGGTAAACATTTTGTTTCATCTAACTCATTCTTTGTGGCTTTAATGTACAATAAATGCATCAGGATAGTTGTTTTTTTGCAATACTTGTTACGCTAAATTGTAAAGTAAAATAGTCAAGAGGATGACAGTAGTAATGCTAATGACAACAAGAGGACATGAAGAAGAAGACAGATGGAAATAGAAAAATAATGATGCATTAATAATGAAATGTAAGGAAACTAGAATCATACAGATATAAAAACTACATTCACAGATTTTTTTATTTTTTATTTCTCAAAACTGTTAAAATATACAGTGGCTACTATGTTAGCTGTTAAAAGTGTAAAGCCACTGTGTCAACCAGATGCTTGTGTGATTAATTCTAACCAATTACAAAACACAAGCTGACCGTTTGCTTCAGCTCCTAGACTAGTACGTCTTAAGTTTGTTGATAAGTGTTTTACTGTAAATCAACAAATTAAGACAAAATAATGAATACAAACTTGTACAAGATACACAAAAATGACTTCAGAGGGTCTAATTGTGAGTTTTCTACAAGACAAAAGAAGCAAAGATTTGGTTTAAGAGAGTTTCCCAAACAAAATCTGTCTCACTTCAAAACTCAGTGAACAAGCACAAGTACCAAAAGCATGCTACAAAAAGCAATTTTTAGTTTGTTTGGAGGCATCCAGCAGAATCTCACTAACATCAGAAACAGCTGCAGAGCTTGGGACACCAAAGTGTATATGTTAAAGGAATAGTTTGACATTTTGGGAAATGCACTTTTTCGGCAAGACTTAGATGAGAAGATTGATGTCACTCTCAGACAAGACAGTGGTATCGATCTTATCATCTGGCTTTGTAACTATTCCTGTAAACTTGAGATGGATTTCATTTAGTCCTGAGGGTGTAGGTCAGACTGAAGATAAAGGCCAAGAACATTTAGAAGCGAAGCGTGAAAAATAGACAAGCGGAGCGACACAAGTTTTTCCAGGACAGAAAAAACAAAATTCCAAAAATCAGCATGAAGCAAGCGATGGCATACAGGATTGGATGTATGAGTTTTATCATTTAATTAAATAATAAATAGATACTGAACTCAGGTAAGCTTCAGTTTATCAAGTTTATAATTTTGTGGCTTTATTATCTTCTTGAAAGCTCTGTCTTTAAACATAATTATTTCACATATATTATTTTGTCATAAATTAAATAAATTAAATAAACATGAATTATTACCATAGATTGATTAATCTCTATAGTAACTCAATACTGTATAGAGTTGATTAGTGTAGGGCTGTCAATCAATCCTTATTTTCCTTTGATCACATATCTAATTTTATGTAATTTAGGCAATTTGTCTGATATTCAAATTTGAGTTTGGGTGGGTGAACTAAATCGAACTGTGTGAATGATTGCAAACACTTGATTTACAAACACAACTTTGGCACAAATGTACATTGATAATAAGAAGCTTCATTACAAGTAAAACACCACATAACATGTAGGATTTTCTCTCAACGTGTCACAGTAGAAGAGTGGTATAATAAACTGTGATACACCTGTGAAATCGGGTGATGGGTGGTGATCACACCTGTCTATTTCTGTCCTGAAATAAAGCTGTTATTTATACATAGTATAATAAAGGGATGCCGTTATAATAACTACAGATATTTATCGCCGCTACATCATGGGCCATGGATAAACATATCTCTGATTGGCTGGCAGCTGTCCGTTAAACTATAATCACAGGATACTACAAACAGCTCTGGTTAAAAGTTTACTGTTGTAAATCGCTGCTCAAGTTATAGAAAACTGGATGTAACCATGGCAACAATGACAGAGTTCTTAGAAATTAAAAGATAAATTCAAAAGCAATAAAACATACACTTGCCTAATTCAATACTAATACTTCTTCCAACAAAAGCATGTACTATATAATCACAGTTTATATCACAGGGATAGATCAGAGAGAAAATCCTACATGTACCAACTTTAAGCATCACAATAATACATGTACATGAATACACAGCAAAAATATCTGTCCTATCATGTCATTTTGGTCTATTTTTGAGCTCTGAAAGTCCTATTTTCTGAAAACAAATGAAAAAAAATCTGTCTGGCAGTAAAGTTACTTAAAAAAACTTGCAATAAGAGTTGAATTTATAAGAAGAATTTCCCTAAATCTATCATTTTCCTCCAACATACTGACAACAACTTGATTGTTATTGAAAGCAAGTCAAAATAATCCAGCACGCCCAGATTCCTCTACCTTTTTCTTTTTTTTTTTTAAGAAAATAAGACTTTCAGAATTCAATAACAGACAAAAATCACTTGACTTGGCTTGAATCACAGATAGATATTTTTTGCAGTGTAAAAGCAGACATTCATTAAGCAGCAATGGCGGCTTGCACACATATAAAAGCAGCAGCAATACAGTACAATAAGCTGTACACATTAATCATGGCCAAGTTCTTCAGTCACAGTGTGACTTTAGTGCTAATTGAGATCATTACATCTCAAATTATAGTTTCATGTCTACTTAAGCAAAAATCAGGGTATGTCACCTCTTTACGAGAGGGACTATTGAGTCACACAAAACCACACCATTAAAAGTTTGCTGTTTTTTTCATTTGTTTGACTTACTTTCTGCCTCTGGTCGAGTTATAACTCCCTCCATATTTCTTCCGATTAAGGATGAGAGCAGCAATTTCTGGCACGTAGCGAGCAAACATGGCCTACATGCATGAAAAAGAAAAAGAAAAGGGCATGCAGAGAAGGTTCTACTGCGGCGGAGGCAGTAGAGCCTCCTTGAATACTTACTTTCTCCCATTAACCGCACTATAGGAACCACCATATTTCTTGCGGTTTCCTATTAACTCTATGATTTCAGGGACGTAGCTCGCAAACATGGCCTAAGGAGAAGATAGGAGACAGAAGAAGAGACTAAAAAAAAGATAGGCAAAGAAGAGCAGGTCCTCTATTCTTATGTTTAAAGAAATACGTCTAAGAGAGGAACACCACTGCGTGTGCAGGAGAAGTATTAGTATTTAACTGTTAATAGCAAAAAAAAGGAGAAAGAAAATAAAAAAAGTTCAATATCGACTGAATGTAAAGTTATATCACAGTTACATTCCGAATATCAAGAAAAGTATGAAAATGAAAAAGGAAATTATAAAGCCAATATTTACGGATATATTGGACGAATAAAGGAGAAAAATGACAGCTGATGAGCGGTATGTCAATCTGTGATAGAAAAATAGAAATTATAAAAATTAAGAAAAAGCCTTATGTGCCATGTTTCGTCCAACAAACACACACGTCAGGTTGATTTGGATAGCTCGAACAAATGGATGGCAGACATTAACTAAACTCTGAGGCGCTACACTGCTGCACAACGACCTGAAGAACTCTGCTGGCTCCTATTTAAGTGTCGGTGTGAGGACTTTAATTCAAAATGCCATAATATATTTGTCCGTCATTACTATTTTACAAATTAAAAACTTATTGTGACAGAGGCATAAGTGCAGTTTCACAGATTTTGCAGGAGAGCAAAATAAAACATTAGCATGTTTTCATAGATAATGTAAACATCTAAATCAAGAATGGCAGCAGATACATATCTGACATATCTGAAAATTGCTGTTTTTAAAAATAAAATTGGAAAAATAATCTTATTCCAAGCTGTCTGACAGTAATATTTAAACTGCATGATGTTTAAACTGAGGTTAATATTCAAACCTAAACCTCCAGATGTTTTTATGCACTGCACTGTTCTATCAGATGGAAATATTGATGTCTTTTAAATAATTTTAAACACAATTCCCTCAAATACAGCCAGACATATTTCGTATTTTTGGAAACTTCAGGATCTCCACTAGAATTTTAAATGTAATTATGCGGGTTTGAACAATATTTTTTTGCACAACATGACACCATAATCTTGCCCAAAAGATAACTTATTGATTGAAAGTTAAAATATAAAATGTCACTAAACTCTACCCGTATTACAGTGTGCCACCATTCTGTTTAATCCCCTCCTGAATAATACTTTATGATCCAGATAATGGTGTCCTCTAAATGATTTTAGGCTACTCTCTTTATCAGGTAACTCAGGTCTGTAGCAAATCCCAGAAGGGGATGTCTTCTGTAAGATTTAGGCTTCATTTCATCATCATAGCATTATTCTCTATGCATTTCATTCCCTAACATTCCTTTGTGCAGAAACCGAGATAATGTCGCAACATCCATCAAGCGAGGCTATAATAAATCATCCCTGTATCGTTGTGTTTGTTGGAAAAAGGGAGGGGAGGGTGGAGCCACCTGAAACCGCAGTACTTTTTACAATTAATAACAGATGCAAAAAATCTAAAATATTCTACGTCATATAGGAATTAATAAATAACAGAACAAAACTTCAGCATTGTACCTGAATAAATGATGCGATACTGTAGACAACTCATAATATATGACATGCAACATACTGTGGTGAAGTGGTGAGCCACCAAAACACCGCAGTATAACAAAACAGGTGAAAGGCGTCTTGAGTTGAGAGCCTCCCGCCGTTTGTTAACACCTTACGGAGTGTGATGATTGGTTGCATGGAGGATTATAAGCAGGAATAAGTAATGAGAGGGATTTTTACCAAACCACCAAGGATGAAGAAGACCATAAACAGGCGGCCCAGGGTGGTTTTTGCATAAACGTCTCCGTAGCCGACAGTGGACATAGTAACCATGAGTAAGTAGACACATTCCCAGTAGGAAAGTGCTTGGGAATTTTGGAAGTTTTCCCAAGGATCCCCTGAGTTTTCCACCTGGAACAGAGGTTGAGATTTGTACAACAACCAGGAATACACATAGAAGTAAAGGATTGTGACAATGCAATAAAAAATATGTACTAATAATGAGCGGCCAATTGTAATACCAACATGCTTTCCCCTTAACTTAAACTAATCAACTTAAACTAACTTACCAAATGAATGAATCCTGCTGCAGTTAGCCATGTGCTTATGAAGATTGAACACAGGTTCACCAGCTTTATCGAGTTGCTATTTAAAAAAGAGCCAGATAACAAAGTTGTTAATTATTAGTTATAGCGGTATCAGAAAAATAGATGCAAATATAAAAATTAATTTATAATAGAAAAAAATATAAATAGAAAAAGCTTAAAATAAGAAAAACACAATAACATGCAGCACAAATTCTCCTTACAGCTGCTGCATTTAATGTAATGGAAATATTTTTGTATGGAATTACAGTGCATATTTTGTATATATATTTTTACAAGTTTGCAATATATTTCCATTAAATTTTCACAAAAAAATCAGACCATGATATTAAAAAACATGATTAATGTTAATGTAACATTTTGTTCTTTTTATTTTATTCGTATCTTTTCTGAGAATTTTGAAAAGCATATAAATCGGATTTATTATTATTATTATTGTGACCTCGTCGCTATGTATGTAAGATTTATGTGTGAAGTTCATTAAATAATACAGTATATGTTTTATTGTGTAACACGTCCTTGCATGACCTCTGTCCTCTCCTACTTTGTGTGTTCTGTCTTTACCTTCATCTGAGTGAATGAGAGAGGAGATTATTCTAAAGCATTTTGTTGCGCTCTAAGCTCTTCCTGACATCTGTGCAAAAAGATTTAATTTGAAGTAGCGAGCGAACAGAAAGCTGTTTCGTTCAAGACTCCCATCATACAAGTACACGTTACCGACTGCAGTACTGAGGAGTAAACTTTATATTAACCAAATGAAAGCAAGTGCTCATGCAAATTTTGCAAAACAATTGCAAAAAAACTTTTTTTTTTCCCCCTTCAAAATAAAACCACATTCATGCTTATAGCTACAAAAAAGTGCACATCACTTTACATGCAATGTCTACATATAAAACAGGCTAAAAACTGGCCAAAAAAAGTTAAATAAATTATTTATACACTTACCTTGTCTTTAGTATATTCAAAAACTGTAAAATTTCTGAGAACTGTATCAACCTTAAGGCCCTTAAAAACCTCAAGCCTGTGAGAAAAAAAGACCATAAAGAAGTTATCAGAGATGATTAAAAACAATTGAAACAACAAAAGCATTTCGACCGTGCAAGAACACCATACCTTTCATACTTTCCTCCATGTGTATCAACTTCATTGGACTCATATTGATTAAAAAAAATAAACTTCAACTGATCAAGAGAGACTGAACCTCGCTGGATCAGAAAAGAAACTTTGCGGGGGGAAAAACTGAAAATGAGCTCTAGATCCCAGACCTCTCTTCACCACCTCACAACAGACTGTTTTAATCATCGGCGTCTACCTGATACACGTTTCCTGATAAACCTGGATTAGAGACAGGTGGACGCTGTCATGCCAATGATTAAACAGACGTGACGTCAAATTCTGAAATTTGAGGGTATTAATGGGAAGAAGAAAAAAATGTAGCTTGTGCCTGTTGCCAAGAGTTCAAGGACGGAAAAACACCAACAAAATCAGCAGTGACAACACCGGCCTGAGCTCCTCTACATGATTACTGATTGCATCAGGTCATTATTTAAGCTATACGTTAAATCACAACCTCATTACAACCAGTTTACTGCTCAGATCAACACAGAAATCACAATCTCCTACGGATACCCATCTGATAAAGCAAAACAACACACATTGTATTGTTTCTGTGTCATCGTTTAGGTACATTGCAGTAAACTACCTGCTAAAAAGGAACCTCCCACCTGAGTTTTAAAGCCAAATGATTCATAGATCCGACTTGGAAAAAAAGCAGAATCCACCGCAGTGTCGGTGCTGCATGAACAATTAAAAAGCCACCTCAGCCAAGAGTGAGCAATCAAGTAAAATCCATCTCTGCATGTTTTAATCGGGGGGACAAATTTCCCTGCTGGAACAGATTTGTGTGCCAAATGACACAAATCAAAGACGTTACGGGTAATCATTCAGCCAGAAAAAATATAAATAATCTTTTATGAAATGACGTGAACCGTGGTGTGCCATTGCCAAAGCCCGTTTTTCATTTTTCAAGTAAGCGTTTGCCAGATGGGGGAACATAATACAGAGCAAATCCTGAACCTGAACCTGCTCCAGCTGGAGTCCATAGACCTCTGGACACGCCAGCCTTCAGCTTTAGTGGAGATTCCCCCTCGTTCCCACGTCAAGCAGGTCTTACCCCAGTAGGAGATTACATGGAAGCATCCACCGAGGCTGTAGCAGATGCTGTCCTGGTCCTCTTTCTCGCTGACCAGCGTGTGGCTCATCCTGACCCTGTAGCCCTTCTGGAAGAGCTCCCCGGTTGATTTCTTGCGCCTCCTTGTGTTAGTAACCGTCTGAGAGTGTGCGCCTCCATCGGGCCCCCTGTACACTAGCATCTTAGTGGGAATCATGTCTGCGAGTTAACTTTTGGTAGGCGAAACGTCAAGTCCAAAAATCTGCTTCACATCCACGTCTTCACTCTTCTGCATCCACTGTGCCAGCTATCACGTAGAAAAAATATGATCCTCTTCCAAAAAGAGAAAAAAAACAAAAAGAATCAGGTGCTCTCATGATATTTGCACCCAACAGGTTGGCGTCAAAAAAAGGACTCTCTTTTTTGATTTGATTTACCTCAGACTTTCATAGCATCCTCGTTGTGGTCAGGCGCGTTCGGCGAGCTTAAAGCAAACCCTTTTCCCATCAGGATATTAGAGTGTAAGCTCCTTTAGGATTCATCCAGGGAAAGGAAGAGGCCAGGCAGCGAGTCTGTCCATCAGCTGGCTCCACAGTGTAACCTACATCTCATCCTTATAACCCCGCAACTGCTCTTGACAAACCAAATTTCATTCTCTAATCTTGGACAAGAACAGCATGTCTCGCCTTTATAGCAGAAATCAAGTCATGTGAACGGCCAGCAAAGCTGTGTATGGAGAAAAAATGACAAGCTTTGGCAATCATTGTGTTTTTCTATGGATTTAGTGGTTCTGCAATAATCCCTAAATTAATCACAGCTGATGTAATAGCCGCTATTGTAGTTGACATTAAATCTAAATGCGCAGCATGAAAAACGTCACTGCAAAGAGAGGAAACGCTGACAGCTGACGGAAATCTAAGTCTCTCCCATTTAATCTGAAATGTGAAATAAAATCTGAAATATGTGTCAGTTCTGTCACCAGCAAAATACCACATATGCTCTAAATATTATTACTACAAATAAGGGTATAAATGTTAAATAGATTCATATGCAGTATCTCTAAAGAAAAAAATAGATAAAAGTATGAAAAAAATAAACAATTTTGTGTCTTAGAACATTAACGCCTTATTTCACAGGTCCTACAGTTTCCTATAATTTCCTTTAAATTAACTGATATGTAACTGTAAATTCATATGAAGGATTGTGTAAACACATTTTTCATTTTGTAGTAATTATACATAAAACTGAGACAGTGTTCAATTGGTACTGTAATTCTAATGAGTTGCTGGCACAGCCTGGAGCAGATGTTCACAACCTTGAGGTCGGGACCCCAAAAGGGTCACAACATAAATCTGATTAACAGAAAGAAAGTTGAAGAAAATTGTTTCTAGTTGTATTATTAAATCATTTTGCTTCTTCATGAACCTTTGAAAGATTCAAATAACATTTTAAAAAACTCACTCTAAAGTCGCATCTGGGAGATCTACTGTATGCATCAGGTGATGAGGGGTCGCAAGAAGACATTTGCTATGATTTAAGGGGTCACAAGCCAAAAAGGTCAAACATGCCAAAATATGAAATCTGTCTAAAGTCTAATGAATAAATATTCACTTGGACTAAAATGGAGCTTCTCTTTCAAGACATTTCAACTGCCAATAAACTCAACACAACAAACTAAACTCAAATGACTCAATCTCAGAGCTGTGTCTCACCTTTTCCCCTTAATCAAACTACATAATTATTAGGAATAATTAATTAGGAACCACTGCTTTAGAGCATTTGAGGACATGAATATCTTATCTGGAAGATGTTCTGTTTACCTCAAAATATTTGGAAGAGTTTCACTGGATTTTTTTCATTGTTAGAGACAAACATGCTGCTTGTATTTTACACCTGCAGTGAAAACTCGCTATTGTGCTTATTAGCCGCTGCATGTTGTTTTCTACATGAATGCATTTCCGACGCAACATCCAGAATGTGCATCATGCTCACACCCGCAGGCCTGACATGCATCGGTGTTAGTACGAGAGAATATTAGCACATACTGTGTGTGTATTTGTGTCAAAATGTTCAGACAGGAGCATTGGCAGGCGTTTGGATCAGCAGAGGGAGTTGGACAGCTGCGAACAGATGCTGCTGAGCAGGTTATGACCTCCTCACCTGTTTAACCTCCGTTTAACTAAACAGTAAATCAGTCGCTAATCCTCCCTGACCAACTGCTCACTGACCATATTGACTGAGATTATGTCTGACAGAATTCTTTCCACTGGAATTAGTTCTAAAAACCACAAGAAATGTCAACATTTTTTTACACATAATGGCAATTTTGAATAACGAAAATATGTCACTAAATTTAAGATACAATACAAAAGTATTTAAATCTGTATTCAGCCAACTATGTGCATGAATGCTTTATTATATATGCTGTATTTGCTGTTTGGAATCTGGCATGGAGTACTGCATTTCGGTTTGTGTGAAATACAGAAAATACTGAAAAGCGTGCATGCATGGCGGAGCAGATAACAAAAAGAGCAACACCTACACGAACGGTAACAACAGAACAACGGTCACAACCGAGTGATTCGGGAATTCTGGGAAATGCAGCCAAAGCAATCAAGTACTGTAGAGGAAAACATTGCAATATCATGTGAAGCTCTTTCTAAAATAAGTGATGGGTTGGTCCACTCCATCCATCATATATGACAACTACTACAGCAAACAAAAACAAACCAGCAGCATCGCACAGAGCAGCTGAATTCGTCTGTGGCTTCAACTCCAATTTGATTGGTTGAAAACCTTTTGTTACCGTCTTTGAACCCAAAACATCACTGAGGAACCAAAGAAAAATGTACATACGTGGTATACGTATAGTTCTAGTTTGTGGTCATGGTCAACTTATACTGTATTATCTTTATACATATACTGTATATATATATATAAATATATATATGTTCAGTATGTGGCTTGGTCCTAACACATGTTTCCATCACACAGACCTACAGATGCTCTGCTGGGAGAGGAGGGGTCTGAGGGATTAATTTGTTTTTCTTCTATCAAACAACTGGTGTCTATGTAGAAAAGTGAAGGGTAGGCTTTATCAGAAAATAAATACAAGCACTAAATAGCACTAAAGTAGAGCAATAGTCAATGTGCATACAAATGATTGAAACAATATTTAACAGGATACAAAAAAAAACACATTTTGCAATGTTAAATAATAAACTAAACTAACTAACTAAACTAAAAAATGATATCAACGATTCATTTCAGCTCAAAAATAATCACTGTTTGCAACAACTATAGCAATGAAAAGACCAAGAAAAATGTATAGTTGCAAACAAACCATTAACTATCAGTATAATGCAGCTAAAAACGATATGAACACTCTATACTGCTGCTCAAATCATGACCATACTGTCGTGCTCTTACATGCCCACTAGATGGCACCAGTAACCAGCAGCAGCTAGTTCTACTTTTGTTGTTTTCACACCATAAGTCACAGAACATCAGCCCAGGCAAAAATACATAGGCACATTATGCAACTGTGCCTATCAAGCTTGTCATACAGACTCTAAAGCAGAGGGTGCTTATGGCTACATGGCAGGTTTGTTCCTCAGCTGACAGGAGAAGAAAAAGCAGCTATAAAAAAATCTGTAATGCAGCGTAAAAAACAGAGATCCCCCGTAATCCTGTAATTCCTCACAGACCTCTCCGAGTGATGAGCTTCACACATTTAGCAGATTGACTTCTATTCTAGTGCTCGAGCCCCAAACAAAGCCTATTACCTTCTTTTTTTTTTATCCATTCGTGTATTTTTCAATCACAGCGTGAGTTCGTTCGAGTGTTATTGCAGGTGTGCTGGAGAGTTGTGCTGAAGAGGTGAAGGGCGTGTGAATGACACCTGCAGCACAATGCCCACTGCCCACAACACATGGCCCAAAGACGTGGAAACTGATTACATTTCCATTTGTGCATGAATGCGAGTTTAAATGGCACACCAGATGACAGCCATACAATATTTGATAGTGTTGTCATGCAAATGAGCGTTACTTTGACGAGTGAAGCTCATAAAGCTTTTTGAGTCTCCATGCTTTTGAGTTTTCATGCTGTGCTGTAGCAGAGTTTAGTAATCGTGAGGATCATTTGAACTAGTTCATGCACGTCATGCAACGTCCCGTAAAGTTCATTTCATGACAAAATTATCAAACTTATATGGCTAATATTGAAGGTGTGCCTATGTAAATGAACACAAAATACTAAGAGGTTCTCTTTTTTGCAGCTTTAGTGATGTGCTGAGATTATTTGGTGCGTTCACTGACACCTGTTAGACCCGTTAAATCCACCGGGTGGCAGCACAGACTCCTCGGAAATACAAGCCCAAAGATCCACTGACAAAAAAAGAAGCACGGCCTGTGTGTGAGTGATGTGAGCATCCTTACCGAGCCAGCTCCTGTTAAGATACACCGACACAAACACCGGAGGAACCGTGAAGAAGTCCACCACCGAGTTCACCTCCAACCAGAACCACAGCTTGTCGTTGGCAGCAATGAACTGGTGGAAATGAAGGGTTAAAAGGTGAGATTCGCAGTCTTCAGGTACAAAGAATAGAGTGCAAATATAAGAAAACTACATTTTTTGAAATGTTGGCAACTTCTTTTTTACTTACACGGAGGCCAAAGTACAGCAGGAAGAACACATTGAACGCCATGTCGATCTGCAGCGTGAAATCTTTGTAGAAGTTCTGGCAGGACTCGATGGGACTATTAGACAGAGAGAGAAACAAAGCATTTTAATGTCTTATAAATATTGGTGGTCAAGTGAGGAAAGAGTTGGTAAAATGCATATATATCAACGGTATTAAAAAGCATAAAAGATGCATTCTTCTTTTCTTTTTTTTCCATTTTTAAAGACTTCCAAAAGAAGAGGAACGTAAGTGTTGCAAAAAGTGCAATAGTTGGTATTTCCCAATGTTTTTTTTTCTGTTGAGAAAGGACATGCATTTATTGTCACACGAGCAATAACTTGTCGAGATGCCTGATTAACCCTTAAATAACTGCAAAACAATCTGTCATATTCCAGTTGCGAGATCGTATTATGATCTACGCCCGCATTTCCGATCTCATAGACAAACATTTCAGGTACAAATTAAGTCAGACATGATGGAAATGCAGAGCCAAGGCAGTAGTTTAAGGGTTAAATGCATGCAGGGTTCATGTCTTCTTTTATGGAATCAGGCAGCCATAGCAAATGCTAGCGATGCAGTGAAGTCTCACCCTCAAAAAGCTTGTATCTGGCACAAAGAATTCAAATAAAGAGAAATAATTAACCAAGTAAATGTGACTGTAATAGGTTAGTAGGACTGTGTGATTAAAGATATCGTCCCAAAATAGTATTCACACCTAAAATGTAAAAACACAGGTTTACTGAACATTCAAACTTAAACAAGGAGGTGGAGAAAGACAGTTAATTAACTTAGTGCACAGCTGTGATGTGGAATATATGTTTGATTAATATATCATTTGAATGAATAGAAGATGGAAACAGTGACTGGTTAATCGTGTTAGTGCTCAAACGATTAGTCGATAAATCAATTAGTCGGGGTGTGCGTTACCAGAGGCCCCACGATAAGATATTAGCACAATACGATTGCGATTGTAAACATTTTGCAATATGCTGAGAATTGCGATAAAATGTTTTGTGATATAATGATTAATTTCCTTTTTTCAAATGCAAATTATGCAGTTTGTCAACATCTGTTTTATCTAATAAGATACAGTTTTCACTCTATTCATCTCAAGAGTTTTCATTCACATATCTTGAGGTCAGAGGTCAAGGGACTCCTTTGAAAATGGCCATGCCAGTTTTTTCTCGCCAAAATCTAGCGTAACTTTGGAGCGTTATTAAGCGCTCTTCCCAACAAACTAACATGACATGGTTTTGTACCAAACGATGAGGTTTTCTCGTTTCATATGATACCAGCATCTTCACTCTAGCTTTAAGACTTTAAGACAATATTGACATGAAAATGATTGTGATACTGTGCTATATCGATTTTTTCCCCACCCCGAATCGTTAAATTGTTTAGTATACCAAAAACATTTGCTGGTTCCAGCTTCTAAAATGCAAGGATTTACTGTTTTTCTAGGTATTATATCGTAAACTGAATATGTTTGGGTCTTGGACTTTCGGTCAAACAGAACAAGACATTTGGATTCAAGTTTATGAGATTTCTTTACACAAAGTGATTAACTGATCAAACAGAACAACCATCTATAGATTCATTGGTAATAACATTAAAAAAAAATAATCATTAGTTGCAGGCCTTAAGCAGTGGTTCCCAACCTGGGGGTCGGTAAATTAGATGATTAACAGGATAGGAAAGCAAAAAATATATATAATCTATTGCTGTAAAACAAAATTGTTTGTTTTGTTTTTTTTTTTAGAAAAAGAAAACACAGAATTTTCAGACAACAAAACGTTGAATTCTCTTAAGCTTGTGGTAACCACAGACCTTATTTCAGGCATCTAACTAAATACCCATTCAAAAAAACCACTGACTTTGAGACTCGGGAACCAGAAGTGCTAAAATGCTAACACATTTACAGATTTTAGGACTCATTCCTGCAGCACTTCACAAGATCATTTTACCTCATCAGTCCTCTAAAAATTATATAAAATAAATGAATCTGAGAAGGAAAAAATTAGCCTTCAGCTCAGTCTTCCATATTCATGGACATATGCGACTTTTAATGAGAGGCCACAAATAGATACACTGCTTTGTTTTAAGATGAAAAGGTTGGGAACCACTTCCCTAAAGCACAGTTTATCGTGAATCATGTCTACCTTCTCTGCAGCGTGTTAGTGCCGAGCAGGTCCCTCTCGTACATTTAGTTAGTTTGTTTTCATTCCTCTTTGTTAGGAGTGTCCTACACTCACATTCACAAGCTTCACAAACACACACCACATCACTCAACGGCAACAATATCCCCCCTCTGCTGTTTAATACCATTCGGATTAAAGCAAATTGCTTTTGTTGTGTAAAAAAAAAAAAAAAATCTAATAAACTCTGTTTGATAAAACACAGTCCAGCCGGAGTTTGAATGAGGTAACGTTAAAATACCTCGGGGATTATTCTGAACCGATCTAATGCACAGCAGTGACACTCAGTTGATGATCAGGAGCTCGGTGATGTGATGAGGACTCAAACTATCCTCGTCGGCTTCACGCAACCGTCACATCTCATCGAGTCTAATAGAGGCAGTACTACACTAAAAAAAGTATTTATTTACCTTAAAATCCTAAGGGATTTATGATCACAAGAAAATGAAAGAGCTTTGTTATCTTCAAAGCAAAACAGTACACACCCTGTTCATGGATCTGGATAATTTCTCAAACGTTACAATGAAGATAAAGAAAATAATAAAGTCTTCTTTAAGACATCTCTAAGAATAGTCCTAATAATTATATGTTGGATAGTTCTGCCCTCATTCACTGTAATGGCAAGTCAGCCCGGCAAATCCCTGTCATAGCAGGGTGACAGACCATACAGCAGAGGCAGACCTGCGGTGCTGAATAATTGAGTTCCAGTGGACCTGGCTTGGAAGAGGACTAAGCCTGTTATGGATCACAAACCCTCTCTGCCCAAAGTCACTCGGTCTCTCTCTCTCTCTCTCTCTCTCTCCCTCATTCAATTCAGACTCAGATCAAACAGGACGAGGAGACCTTAATGTTGACTGACGGCACAGCACCTGATTTACAACCTTAACGGTCGAGAAAAGTCAAATCCACTGAGAGTGAAGGGTCACGCAGATCACGTTAACCAGGTATTGTTTGAAAATGTTCAATACAGTACAAGTGCCAACATGTCTTCTAATTAATTAATATTATTATTAATAAACCAAACTTCTCAAATGCATCAGCACAGAAGACTTAATTCAAGCAGTTGTGCAAGATTTCTTTCTGAATAATTAAAGTCTACAATAAGCTAAATCTTGCTTTGAAGCTTCACTAAGTATTCACTCAGTATTGTTTTCATTAACAATTGCTCCAGTTGCAGTGACAAACACACGTTAGAAGCTCTGCAGAGTTTTCTGGTCTCTTTCAGGTCTAGCTTACAGCCTGCAAACCTTACCTTCTAACTATTATGTTTAAAGCTCAGTGCTGTTTCCAAACCGTTTCCAAATGCAACAATCTGTATTCAGCTAGAAAAGCTCTGATAAACTCGCTGTAAGTGGCTTAAAGTGACAGATGTTTTTTCTCAGGAGTTGGAGGAGACTAAAACTGAGCTAAAAGGTGAGTTACTACTAGACCTATATTCACCGCGTGGACAGAAACACGACTCATAATGAATGCTAATGTTGCTCCCCGTCGAGGCAACTTTACAGCTTTATAAGGTGATAAAATGTCAATGTTGTGTTTACGCAAAGCAGGTTTAAATGACGTTATTAAAGAAAAAAGACCTGTCATAAGTTAACTTTAAGATTATACCTTTGAAGGCACTTTCACAAGTCAACATTTAGTCCGTGTTAATCGAACTCTGGTGCGGTTTGTTTGGGAAGTTGTGAATGCAGTAATCGTTCTATGGTGCAGACCAAAACAACCAGTCCGAGACCGCTTGCGAGAGGTGGTCTCGCTTCCAAGTGAACCAAAATGCAGGCTGCCTGTGCGGGCGTTTGTTGAGATGGACACAGGTAAACGACAGGTTAACATGAGTGGGAGAGGACGGACCTGGACTTCTGCAGAAGTTTGATGATTGTTTGACATCTGGGCCGAGGAGAACATACAGATTATGCTAAATAAAGTCTGCAAAAACAGTGATGTTTCTATTGTCGTTCAAGATAAACTGGAGGAGAAGGGATATGTGCGCACAGTACCGACACAGTACCGAGTCAAAGTGATAAGATTTCAACAGCAATATATCAAAGTCCAGCTTCTTAATTCACTCCTTCATACACGCCCCTCAGCAACTTTATTATGTCTGCTTTAATTTGTGCAGAGTGAAACCAGACCAGACTAAATAGAAAACAACCAAAAGTATAAATTTAGCTCTGATTTGGACTAGCCAAACGGACTATGGCTTGTGAAAGCGCCCTAAAATAATTATATGCCATTCTGTGGGTTTGTCGGCTTGTTGTGGAGTTTTTCTGCCCCCCAGTGGTAAAATAAATCAATGAAAGAAACTTTAATAAGAGGGAATATATTAAACAAGCATAAGAGCTTGACTAAGTATTTAACACAAGCTTTAAATACTCAGTGTTGAGGTTTTACACCCAGCTCTACTTTGATGAAACAAAGGACAGTGTGTCTTACAAATGGCATGGGACTACATGGAAGCACAGGGTGTATAGTAAGACACAACTAGTACAAGGCTTTATGAAGTAAAACTCCCTGTGGGACCTAACCGGCTTCTTCATCACTGTGCAGCTCGTAGCTTGAGCTCTCTCTATGAATCTAAGTGGGTCTTGCTGTGTTAACGTCTCTCTCTCTCTGTGTGTTGCTTCCAGCCAGGTCAGCTTGTCCATCATATGACAGCCTCAGCAGCCCCACAGGACTAATTACAGGAAGGGCTGTATCTGTTACAGTACTGCTGCCACTTAGGAGCACGCAAGAGAGCAGCTAACTGGCGGCTCCTTCTTTAAGTACTGGACTTGTTGGGTTGACAGGTAGTGAAAAAAATACTGAATAATAGAAAGACCTGGACAAGACTGAATGAAAACTGGGACAAAGAGCCGAGTGGATGAATATGAATATAAGTCATGTAACAGGTGCTGCGGCATCATACCTCATTGTGTATTTATAACAATGCCCCTTTTCTTATTGCGTGAAAAGGTTAAAGACGGAGGTCGTAGGTCATCCTTCATCAGGTGTAAAAAGGTATCGGGCGCCGCTACAGGCACGTTCTGAGAACAGGAGGCCACAGATGGCAATGGTGAGGATGTAACTCTACCTGCGCTTGTCCAGTTAATGAAATGAGATCATGCTCGCAAACCACAAGCCAAGCCCTCAGCTGGATGCAGTCTTATGAAATAACAAATAACCCTCCAGGACCGTGAGCCAGATTACGCGACTTTACAGTCCATTTTCTCTTCTCTGCGTTGACATTACTCCCAGCGGAGACTCCCTCTGGGCTTGATAAAAGCTTTTATCCCGGTGTATTTTGCGCTACTTCTTAATGGCACATCCTGTCCAAACACCACACAGGGCTGCAGTAACAGTACTCTGTCGCACACAAGAGCTAAAAGGGACTCCCACTTCCTCCGGTTCGATGAGTGACGGTGATTGGTTTTTTTGAAACAGGAACTTGGGTCTTTCCTGCCTGTTTAAGAGTCTGATCCTTTCATTACAGAGATTAAGCATCTGGGAGCACTGGCTGTTTATCAGCAGCGATCGCCGGTAAGCTCGGAGCAGTTTACCTGGAAGGGGATCGGATCAAAACAGCCAGCCAAGTACGTGCTCTCAAATACCATATACAGAGCACAGAGCACTCAATGTAATTAAGGCCAGAACTACAGAACATGCATTATATGAGGATTTATGACTGTGTGCAACCCGTTAATGGCTGAGCTCTCTGGGGCTTACATCATAAATGTCTGAAACACATACAACTTTCCATTGAACCATTATCATCTTAAACATCATTGTACCAGCAGGATGTTATAAGACCATCATACATACAGCATAATTGGTAAATTTCTATATTTCTCTGAGAAAAAACTAACGACATCTAATTTAATAAAGCTACTGTAAGCTATGAGGGACAAACACCTTGAGACAAACTCAACAACACCTCTCAGTTTCTTAAATATTCAGCAATAGACAGGATTCATTGTGATCTATAAGCCAGAGTAGAATCAATAATGAAGTACAATGATAGTATGTTAGTTAAAATATACTTACTCAGAAGAGTCTATGAAGTATATAACAAGGGCTCCGATGCTGAGAGCAAATACGAGCACCACCTGGAAAAAAAAGAAAGAAAGAAAAGAGCATTTTACTTAAGTTGTTATGTTACTACTAAATCATCCCAAATATACTTTTTAAAAAAAAACTAGTTCACAACTAGACAGTAGATGTTCAATCTTCAGATGCTTTGTACTCTAGTACAGGTAATGGGGACAAGGAGGACACCAGCTTCATGCATCTGACCTGTTTGGCTGGAAATACTGATTTATTCTAATATCTAAAGTGATGGATGAGGCGTTTACGAGGACAAATTGCAAAAAAATTGTCTTTTGATTATGTAAATACTTTTTTTAAAGTGCACTTTTTGAAAACCAAGTTACAAAGTGCTTTACACATTAAAACCAGAAAAATAAATGGATCAGGGTGAAATGAAATAAAATATTAGCAAATGACATTTTAAAAGTAAGAATTTAATAAATGTACAGAGAAGCAGAATAATGTTTAAAAACACATTATTAATTGATCTTTTAAGAGCTGCAACAATTGGTTGATATATTGATTAGGACTAGGGATGCAACTAACGGTTATTTTCTTTGTCGATTAGTTGTTTGGTCTATGAAATGTCAGAAAATGGTGAAAAATGTCGATCAGTGTTTCCCAAAGCCCAAGATGACCTCCTCAAAAATTCAGTTTATTGTCATAAAGGAGTAAAGAAACCAGAAAATATTCACATTTAAGAAGCTGCAATCAGAGTTTTATTTCCTAAAAGATTACCCAAACCGATTAATCAATTATCAAAATAGTTGGCGATTAATTTAATAGTTGATAACTAATCGATTGCAGCTCTAGCTCTAGCTAAAACTCCTATACATCATTGTAAATTCAATACCTTTGGGTTTTGGACTGATGGTCAAACAAAACTAAACATTTGAAGACGTCAATTCAGGCTCTGGGAAATTATGATGGACATTTTTTATTATTTTCTGACATTTATAGACGACTAAACAATTAATCAATTAATTGACAAAATAATCAGCAGATAAATCAGTGATGAAAATAATCTTTAGTTGCAGCTCTAGATCTTTTGTTCTACTCATTTTATCAGAAGTACAAACTATTAGACAACCTCAAACTTAAAATGAGTAGAGGAGCAAATTTGAAATTACAGAAATGTGTTTCAAGGTGTGTTTGCGAATGTTTAATGCCTATAAATGAGCACTGACAAGACCTTGATACATCTCGTCAGCCTGTTAGAATTGTGTTACATAAACCAAAAAGAAAGAGTCACAGTTTGGAACAGCAGTGTCGCATGAGTTACTGTATATCCGACGGTGTAAATAAATACACGAGAGCTTCGGCTCATCATGCAAATAGGCAGCGGAAGAGTGGGCGAGGTGACAGAAATGGCTTCAGCATACACAGACACAAACAAGGAAGGATGCAGCTGAGAGCCCCGAGCTTTCTGTGGCCACAGAGGAGCAGCAGCATGATAATAAAAAAAAAAAAAAACAGGGCATTGCTTTTACTCTGTCACTCTGCCTTTCTGCAGGGGGGGTAGACGCTGCTGAATAAACCGACGCCTGGAGTGAGCGGAGAGACGTTCAGAGCGGAGTGGGAGGCGGGTTTGCGGGGTAATAAAACATGAGATCCAGGGGTGTTAGCGAACAAAGGAAGAGTTGTCAGGTGACAGCTCTGACACTGAGAGAGCTCAGGTGAAACTTGAGCAAACAACACCACAGGAAATCAGTCTAAACTGTAAATACAAATAGTTAAATGGGATGCAAACAGAATAAATCAGCATATGTGGGTCAAACAGAGCTCGAGGTGACGATCAGTGTTACCTGTGGGAAAAACAACCTGACACAACGCTGTACTGTCACTCAGAATCACACAGTAAGATACAAAAGTGACTGCTGTCATGTTGTGTTTGTCTAACCAGCAAAGAAAGTGGAAGATTATCAGAAATGGAGGGCAGGGGACAAAATCTCTAAGTAACTATAGTTATTAAAAAGTAGGCTACAAAGCAACTCAGTTCATGAGTTTATACATTTCACATTTTGTAATTTAGCACCTACAAAACACGTGTTTAGATCGAGATTTTTAATTCCTTATAAATAATGTTAATTGTACAATTATCAATTGATATTTAAAAGTCAAAAAGCAGAGTATTTCATTAATACCGTTGCACAATGAGCGTCCTAATTTCCCTTTTAAAAGTCAGTGCTAATGCCCGACCCAGAGAGAGACACAGATACGACCAGAAAGGTTTCTGCCAGACAGCAGAACAAATGTTTTACATCCTGAAATACACTACCGGGGTTATCTGCGTACCCTACCTGGCTTTCATCTATTTAGAAATGACACAATGGCCATCCTGAACAAGAAGCCAACGGGCATCCATAATGAATGAGCTCAGCCTAATTCATTTCCATGATGTGAAATTGTATTGTCAACCTGCAACCACTGATGGCTCCGTAATGACAAAAAGCACCCGCATGCATATTTAATCGACCCTTCCTCTTTGAAAGCCAGGAAATCTCTTTATGCCTCTGACCATCCCAGTTTAGAAACTGGAAACAATGTTGGTGCAACCCTAGAAATGGTAATGTCGCCAGCAGAGGAAGATTCAGTGATGGCAGTGAATAAAGCACACGGGCTGCAACAAAGAGGAGGGGGGCAGTCATGACTGGGTTTGTCAATGAGGTGACAGCCGACGGCGCCAGCATTCATCATTCATCTCAGTCAGCGGATAATGATGCATCACATCTGTATCTTCAGCCACCCTTAGCCATTTGTTTGGCAGATGGATCCAGCTGCAAGGAGGCAACAGTGACCTCAGACTCTCAGAGAGGAGCGACCACTGCATAATGACCACGAGAGCTGCCAAGACATACTCAGTCCAATTTGCATTAATTTTTTTTGCCAACATACTATATTATGCTCTTCATTTAATGCTGTTGCCAAGTATAAAATAAGAGGGAAATCACAAAAATGACAAATATTTTCTCTCAAATGACGTAACAATCGTGATTCTCTGCCAGGAAGGAAACTACTTTTAAGAAACTACTGTGAGTGTTAAGGGAAAAAGTATGAAAAAAAAATTTAATTATGAAACTGCCAGAGATAAAATAGAAAAAAAGAAGTCTCGAGTCTGTCAGAGAAAGTCTTAAAAAGTTATTTAAAACAAGTCCAAAACAGGTCTCAAGTCATTTGAGACCTGTGGTTGAAAGTAACTAAGTATATTTACTCAAATACTGTACTTAAGTACAATAAGTACTACTTTATATTTCTACTCCACTAAAATTCAGAGGGAAATATTGTACGTTTTACTCAACTACATTTATTTGATACCTTTAGTTACGAATTACATTGCAAATTCAGATTAATAATACAACATATAATCAACAAATAAATGATGATGTAATCTTCTGGATATAGATAGATATTTATTAATGCCTTGGTGAATGTAACCTGATAGCTGATGTAATGATTCAGGGAGTTTAAGACATTTCAAAGAAGTTATTTGCTAATTATTATCTGTTTATCAGCAGACATGTAAATAACGCATATCACTTAACTTTATATTCTTTTCCTGTAAATGTATTAAATAAATGACCAGGTATTGAGAAATATAATTATTACATAATGTTTATAATAAAGTAATTTTTAATAAATTTATAGGTAAATATTGGGGGTAATTCGGCAGTAATTACAAATAAATTTAAACTTGCTAATTATCACCTAATTACCATAAAATTTGAGGACCTGTAAAATTAAGTGTTACCTTATATTTAATTTAGGCTTTAGAATTGCTTTTTAAAAATAATATTTCTTAATATAATGAAAATCTGTCTGCCATGGTGGCAGGTGACCTGAAATTTCATTCCCTGGTAGTATTGCATGTAAATAACTAACGTTACAGATGGTGGAGTCCCTTGTGATTTTGGGCTACATACATAACGTTAAATTAAATTGCTTTGAGTGTTTTTAAGTCTTATCAAGCTACAACAATAACTAACTAGACCTGCAGCCGAAGAAGGGAAGAAATAAATGTCACTTTATACAGCCACTACCGTTAATAATGTCTTACCTTAGCTATTTTGCTAAGTTGTGTTTGAGGGCATTAACACATGATGTCATCGCCATGCCACGACGCCATCTGGGCCTGATTGACAACTCTTCTTTTGTTTAGTTAGTGTTGATTGGCGGTTGGCATGCCAACCTGCATTACTGCCACCTACTGGACTGGAGTGTGCAGCAGCAGCTCGGCATGAAAATAAACAAATAAATAAAACTAACAATAAATAAATAAATACATACATAAATAATCTCTATTATTCCTATTACTCTTAAGTAATTAATTAGAAGACTGTGCACTTTCCTTGATGTCTTTCTTCGTCATACCTATAGTGAAATGTAAATGAAATTAAATGAGTTTTACAGTTACCTGAGAAAATTTCAAATGGCACAAATGTACCCAAATGGCCAATTTGAAGATTCAGCCTTAAAAGGGACTGTTTGTAACTTCTTACACGTATAAATCAATCTGGGTCGGTGTCCCAAGCGCGCTCGCGTGTGGCTACGCTGTTCAGACGAGACTCCAACACAAACTACACGGAAGCACCAAAACCGCAAAGCTATATCTAGTGAAGCCCGTCTTGCAAAACAGTGTTGGCCGCGGTCGGAGTACGCGGGGGAGACCGTAGCTTTGGTCTCCAGGGCCGAAGTCTCTGCTGTACTCTGCTCCTCTGCTCCTCTGCCTGCCTGCCTGCCTTCACTCACTCACCTCACGTGCATGCGCGCACACTACACACTGCAGAAGAGTTAGTAGCTCTGAGACTATCTAGTGAATGTACAGTGGACGTTTGTGCAGAAATAAATGCTGCAGCTCCTCCAGACCAACAGAGGTTTTTCCGTGTCTTGTGAAGTGACGGGGCTCCGCAGAGAGAAACGTTATCGTCTCCGACCGGGTGCCGGTGTCTCCCTCTGGCCGCGGTCGGGAGGCTGAAGCGGGAAAAGCCAACACTAGGATCAGATATCGGGCTGATACTGACTCAAATAGCTGGATTAGATTCAATTCTATGTCTATCACTAACTCACTCATCTTCAACCGCTTATATACTATATACACATTATATGCTGGAATTTTAATTCTTGTTTAAGTTTGAAACTTAAACAGGAAAGGGTGTAAAAACTATCAGTATAGAGACTGAAAAAGTCGGATCGGTGCATCCCTACTGTAATCATTTTGGTCATGTAATTTTCGATCAGGGGCCTGAGCCAGAGGCCTATAGGGTTCAAGAGGTTTTAAGTCTCAAGTCTACAGCTTTTAAGAAAAAGTAATATGAAACACGATCATCACGATCACAAAAACTAGGAAAATGAAGTTGGAGAAAGAAAAAAATTATTATTTGTATGAAATCATTATTAATCATAAAAGAACAATTCCTCTAGGTCCACTTTCACAACAGATTATAATACCACCAATGAGCCTCCCGTCTATGATGCACAGTATGTCAAGGCCCTGCAGAGTGCACCAGCATGTCTCAAGCATTCAGAAGTCAACCTACAAACATCAGAGAGCCCACTCATGCTCCTCCACTCTTCCCGGAGTGTGACTCACCACCAACCAGCGTGAATAACCTGCCAAAAGAAACAGGAACTTCGCTTGGGCAGAAAAATCTCTTTTACTGTGGATACCGAGCTCAAAGTCCAAGGTTGGTGTCGCCCTCACTGATATTTCAGAATAAAAGGATTTTTTTTCTTTTGTTGGGGAAAGAGACAGAGGTTGTCATAGAAGCAAATGAAGCGAGGATGCTTTTAGCTTTTAGTGCGTGAAGTTAATATAACTGAAAGCAGTGGTCCAGTTAAAAGAACCCTATCTGATGAGAGCTTATTGAAATGCAGGTACGGTAGAAACACGTTTTACAAATTCTGCAGTGAGAGGTTGCGTTACTCTGTGAGCTGCTAACAACAGGATTCAGAAGATCCAGGGGTCACTTTGTTCCATATTCCCTTAAAGCCTGCGGCCACTGTGGGATCACAGCTCTCATTGTCGGGATGCCAGAGATTTGTGTGTGCAGTCAACTGACCATCTTTGTTTAGTTGCACCCCCCGTTCTCTCCCACCACCACGGGTCACAGCCAGTTCATGCAGCTCTCCCCTTTAACTGTGTGCAACTTAAATGTTCATAGGAGCATATTAGTCCCTGACCTGGTGTTCCTCACGGGTGACTGTCTGACCCCCAGAGGCTTCCCAGGAACACGGAGCTGCTTTCCAAAATAAAATGACCCAAGGGCTATATCTTGGTGAGTTCCAGCCAGACCATCTGTCTGTCCTGAAATGCCATATTGATTGATAAGGCATCTTGGACATAATGGCAAACACAAAAAGTACAGAATAGCACAAAAGGAGAAAAAGAATCAATGTGCCATCCTTAAACTGAATAGTGCAATTGCGATATGAATTGCAACATAAGTGGACATCCATTTTTCTTCCTCAGATTTCTTTTACAGAGAAGACAAGTTTTGAGTGGCAGAGTAATCGGAATGGTCAGTTTTAATCAATAGAGACATTTTCTCAAAACGTATTCGTTCAGGTTACGGATTTTGAGTCAGAAAGCATATTTCCCTCCATGAAAAACTACAGGACAGCCTTATAAAACTTGTACACACAGGTCTTAATACTGTAATTAATTCATTCTTTATATTATTTTATTCTTTTTTTATTTAAAAATATTTTTTTAAATATTTATTTATTTTTATTTTTTATTTACTATTATTTTTTGTGTATTTTATACATCTAGTGGTAAAAACATAACACGAGAACAAGCAAGAAAAATAACTAAATAGATAAATGAAAAATAAAAATAAATTAATAACATTAAAATAAAACTATTTCAAATACATCATTTTATTTTATTCTTTGGATTGGCTGTTAATCCTCCTGCAAAGATACGAATCAACACACTCATAAACTTTACCACGAAATCACTTAATTACACATGTTTTGTTATGATGCTTGTGTGGTTTAGAGCGGCAGTAAATGTGTGATGAGTCCTTGAATTGTGAGAGACACCTTGGTCATCATGACTGTCCTCGCTAACTAGACCTTGTTTACAACGCTCATGCACAGTTTATCCTTCGCCCGGGGTGATAACAGCAAATTAGCATGTTTACGACAACAGCCATAAACGTGACCGACTGATGAACACGGACTCTGAATGAAGATTTGAGACATTTACTGTTTGTCATTACCGCTGAACTCCTGCTCCTCTGCAGCTGACAGGACATCTGTGACGTCTGTGATGCAACTTCAGCTCTACAGTCTATTTGCTGCTGAAGCACCGTGATGGATGATGACCACTCGCATCGATGTGACCTTTTCATACTTTGAGGTTCTCAACTGTCTATTTGGAGCGCTTCGAGTACATACAGAGTGTTAGTCAGGCCTGAAACGGGGCTACACAATTATGGCTAAAATAATAATCCTGATTATATTGCTAGATTTCAGTCGATGAATGTCAATCAGCGTTATTAGTTTTTGCTGATTAGATTAAACAATTATCTAATGGCCCTTTTTGTGAAACAACCTTGTGGCTATTTTGAACTACGGCAACACAATCTTAAAACTGCAATGTCATGTAACAACTCAAAGGAATACTTCACCCAAAAAAATTACCATTTGTACATCAATTACTCACCCCATTACTACCATCACATGCACGCAAGCGTGAGACGGTAGTGGTGGAAGTGTTTTAAATAGTACGATTTTGGCGAAAATCAAGTGTTTGGGAAGTACTGGGCATACGACTGGACAAACAAGACTTAGATTATACTGTACAAGTTGTGTGAGAGTTTGTAAACGCAAGTTTTAATATAGTTTTGCTGTTGTTAACCTTGTCCCATTTACTTCAATTCATCAAAGATTTACTCTGTTTTCGGATTATCCGTTTACCGCGGAGACATGTGAGAAAAACAAAGTTTTTTCAAGAATTCAAGGTAACACGGGGTGAGTAATTGATATACAAATGGTCATTTTAAGTTGTGTGAGAGTTTGTAAATGCATGTTTTAATATAGTTTTGCTGTTGTTAAACCTTGCCCCATTTACTTCAATTCATCAAAGATTTACTCTGTTTTCGTCCGGTTTCGGATTCACCGTGGAGTCATGCGAGAAAAACAAAGTTTTCTACAAGAATTCAAGGTAACACGGGGTGAGTAATTGATATAAAAATGGAAATTCTAAGGGTGAAGTATTCCTTTAAAAATGCTTTCTGATGCTGTTAAAGTTAAACCCTCAGTCCTGTTTGTGAATGCAACATCAAAACAAGACCAAAAAATTTTAATTATGAGCTCCCAACGAAATCAAACATTTTCAAGTTAAACAGTTCAATTCTACATCTAAATAAAGGCTCCAAATCTGTTAATTAAATGGTTAAAAAAATGACAGCTCGGGCTTTAAGAGACAGCTGCGTCAGCTCAGACCTGCACTCACTGGCTGAGTCTGCATGTGCCCCATGCTTGTGGCGACAGGCAAAAACACAACATGCATACTAATGGGGTCTTGGATGGCGCTCCTGAAGCCTGGCACCCTCCTCAAGCATGATCTTAGTATAACCAGCCCAGCATGAGCTTCATAAACAGCCAGCAGCCTCATCTGCCTGAACAAGAAATTCAAATCACAGCTGTTCTGTGTTCTGTGTCACTTGTGTTTGACAAGGTCACAGGCAGGAAAGGCAAACAGACATTTACAGTTTAAAAGGTCAAAACCAGCATCAATAGTTAACCATTAACAGCACTGGAGTTCATTTTGATGATCACTTTTGTCATAATCACTGTCATCATGTGTCAATACAGTACATATGGCTCATAATTTTCTTTTCTCATTAAAGAAAAATAACAGAATTTGATCAATTGATTTTAACAGCTGTTTGCTCTCAGTTTAAAGCTGCACTATTCAATATTTGAATATATGAAAATCACGATTATATTGCTAGATTTGAGTCAATGATTGTGAAACAGAATCATTAGTCTTTGCTGAATTGGTTGTGAACATTGTGGTTATTCTAACACTACCACTTAGAGTAGCCACAATCATAGAAATAGAACTGGAGTAGAACGGACATTCCCATTCAAATCAACGTCAGAGTGGCGGACATTTTTATGTTTACCGTTGCCATTGCAACCATTAAACTAACGGCTAACTTCCGTATAAACTAAACCAACTTACGGCAAGTTGCAGACTCACTGAGGTGAAGTTTTGCAGTAACGACTCAAACGAACAGTGGAGTAGTAACGTTACGAAGCCAGATGAGAGACATATTTGTTCAGCTAATTTCCTGTAACCAGTGTAGCATTAAAACATGGTGGATGGAATTAGCTAGTTAACTAGCAGACAGCCATGCTTTAATGCTACACTGGTTACAGAAAATGAGCCGAACAGCGGGCTGGTGGCCAGCGGCACTAAGCGTGACGGTCCCTCCAACTTTATAAGGTGATATTGTGTTATCAACTTGTTACACTACTCCAAAGGGGCACAAAAAACAATGAATGCAGCTTTAATGTGACTGTGTCTGTTATAATTGTGTTTTTGATTGTCTGGCCGTAGCTGCCGTTGATGGTTATTTGAGGATCACTAAGACATACAATAAGTGATTGACAGCTATCATGTGTTGCCTCGCAATGGCAGGACACCTCTTCCAATCCTCAAAGAGTGATTTGTTTCAGCCTAGAGAGGAAACTATCGGCGTGATCATCATTTCTTATGTGTTCAGTCAAACGGCAATAAGGTTTTGTGAGCTGTAAATGAAAAATGTATAATGTTTTTTGTAGATTATGACTTTTTTATGAGTGACATGCAACTTTGATCCGTGCTAATATCAGTTACGTGGATTCAATTTACACTTTGAGAAATGAACGAGGGGAAAATGAGGCCTGAGTGTGCTGTCTTCGTCAGCTTTATCATACACAGCACTGTATTGAGATATAACGCAATGCATCATATCCAAATGAAAAACTTAATCTCATTTTGGCAGAAAGTGTCAAATTACTCATCTTCAGATAAGATAACAATCAGATTGCATAATGGACCGCAGTCGCTGACGACAGCAGCAGCAGAAGGATGATAAATATTATATAATCCCCAGACGTGTGTGTGTGTGGTAAGAAAGTAGCTCATCATGTGTCATTCTGATCATGCACGAGCTGTTTTATCAATCTAGTGATTCAGGACTGAGGCGAGGCTGAAGGACATGGAGCTGGAAAAGTTCAATGTGTCAGTCTGCAAGCAGAGGGATCAGTGACCCTGCCAGAGATATGTCTTCATCCTCTGGACTGGTTTATCAAGGACATTAGAATGATCAGTAGCACAGTACCACAGGGTTGTTGGCTCATAACTGGAGGAGGAATGAGAGCAAATAAAACCTCCGGGAATGGCACTGAGCCTAAAAAATAAAGACATTAATGTTTTATTTTCTTAACTTTCCTTTTCAGCACCATTCAGTACCATCTTTAGTGCCAAAACTGCCTAATATCTTTTTATAGATTTTATGCCTTTACTGGCTCATGCGTCGTTTCTAATTATCATTTTGGCAGAGTCCAAGAAACACAAATCAAAAAAAGATAATGTTTAGCAAGAATAGGTAAAGGATGAATGCACATACTGCCAGAGAAAAATAAATAATAGAAATAAACCATTACTGTTGGTCGGCTTTCCTTCCAGGAACAAACCACAAAGAAACCACAAACCCCAGTGGATAATTCTCTCTCTTGCGTTAAACTCAACAAGTCTAACATTATTTAAAGAGTAACTTTACACCTCCTTAAAATCTCTCTCTCACCTTTCTGTCCTAATGTGCAGTGAAGTATACTCCAAGATCTGTTTCTCCTCTGACCACACCCATCAGAGCTGCTGAGTGGGGTCAAACACACTTGAAACTTCATACTAATGAAGACTGAAACTCTTCTATTCAGTCTAGTCTCATGTTACTCTTTTAAAACAATTAGAAGAAGAAGGGGGAGAAAATATTACTTTTCCTAATTGTGTTGTTGGCCAATCAAATACATGCTAGTACATATTCCTGGTCGTACCCGCATACAACGGTTCTTACGATATCTTACGAAAAGTTATTTTATCGTGCGTTTTCCTACGAATGTCCAGCAACAAGAGCGATCAGTGTGCCTGTGCACGACCCTGCAGTGTTAAGGCAACAGAACTATTTGGTTAGGTTTAGGAAAAGATTGTGGTTTGGGGTCAAAATAACTACGGAAGTGGTGTTACTTAAGTGCGTAAGTTATGTGACAAATATGTTGATGTCTGGTTTCACACGTGACACAAACAGCAACCTCATAGATGAAAGTCCGGTGTTTTTAGACCCACATATTCACCCCGACCTCGTACCTATGCGGACTTTGTCGCTCTTTAAGCTACGTCACCTGTCCTGGCTCACGATTATGTGGATTACATATAAGTGATTACGTGGGATATATATACCAATTACAACGCATTACTTTTCGTAGGTATAGCTATAAACGGTGTATGAGAGCAGCCTGTCCTGATGGTTTACAGTACTTTGTACTGTGAAGGCTGTATTTCTACTGATTATCTGCTAACTGTTGCTAGGAAAAATAAAATAATAAAACCAGTGATAACTGTCCAGAGTTGTAAAATCCTCCCTATTATAAACCTCTGTGCAATGTTTTGACATCTGATAGACAAAACTGTCCAACGCCCATTTCAATGGAACATTCTGAGCTTTAGTAAATCTTTATTGTGCAACATGAAACATTTTGTCTCTCCCATCATTATGCTTTGTCTTACCTCAATTTTGAGAATAATCATGCTATAAGTTTTGTAACTACAGTTTGCATAATTTGAGGGATGTAAACAGGAAGTATAATGCTGCCATGGAGTCAACCTGTTGGGTTTTTTAGCCTTTACGTATTTACATTTTGGCAAATTGGAACCATTAAAAGTACGCCGAATTAGTTATTAACAGTTCCTGTTTGCAATGTACCCATATATGTACAGACAACTATCACTGGATTACTTTGACACTGAAGCAAACTTAAAAACGTGATGATTCTCAGGCAACTTCTGGAGTTATACATGTAAGGAGCGTCTTATTCTCTATGATTTCTAAGTGGATTTCTGGATGTTTATTCATGATGAACATGAAACTATAAAAATAAAGATACCCTCGAAAAAGTGTCAGTCACACTGAATCTAAAAAAGATGTATATCACGTCTGTTTGACTGAGTTATGACTCAAATACTGAGTAATATTTGTATGCAAATTGCAGCAATCGGGCGCTAATGGTTTTAAAGTAGCTTATTTGTCTCCATGAGCTGTGTGTCACTGCTGCAGCTGCTGAATCGTACACTGGTTACACTGTACACGGGAAGATGTAAACACACCGTATGAATAGTCATTTTTAAACTTTAACTTATTAATTCAGTTCAACTGAACAATTCCTCTTTTTTGCTGGGAATCAATGGGAACCCTTGCGCTGCATCATTCAGAATATTCCTCAAGATGAGCGCATTGTGCAGACAGTATGGTGTCCTACTGTACGCAAGGCTTCATCAATGGCTTTTCTTTTGTGCACGTGACTTTCACACTGGAGAGTAAAACCGGCGGGTTTAAGGGATTTCTCTCTCATCTTGTCAATAAAAGCAGATTATTTCTTTGTCTAGCAGGCTTCCTGTGGAGCCGCATGCAGCTGCTTCCTCTTCATTAGGGCTCACTACCGGCATTACGGCGGTTCCAAAGGGATAGACCTGCTACTCAGTAATAACATCGTCACTCCCAAATCTGGATGCATCCTCGTCTACAAGGAACCAACAGCAGAATTCACCCAAAATTGGAGATAAATGTCTCGTCTGGCATTTAAGAGACCTTTACTGATAAAAGCTCCTGACCTATACCCATACCACAACGATCCTCTGATTTGATTTATTTATGGATCTACCGAACAAAACATATTAAATCCAAAAGGTTGCCATGTCAACCTCTTCTACTCCACCCCTCTTTACCATAGACCTATTTTTGTCTTTTTTTAGGGGGGTGCAGGGGGTCTTTAGCGAGAAACAGCAAGTCAACAGTAGATGTCACATAGAAGTCATCAGACATCATCTGAAAGCTGGGAAGCTGGAGATTAATTTGAGATGCAGCTCAGCGCTGTGTGTCATAAATCTGCAATAAAAATTGTGTTTTGCTTAGGCGCATTTTCAAATGCTCAGAAACCCCCTTATTGTCAATCTACCTAGGAAAGCCACACATTGTCTGAATGCCCTAGGTCTCTAGTTTGTGGCTGTGAAGTTTCATGAGGCTGTGATTATCCTAGAGGTCACCACAGGTCATTTTATACAGTGAGGTTACATTTCAAAAAATGGTCTCGCTATAATGAAATGGCTACTATTGGGACTATCATCAATTTATGCAATTCCAAGACTGTTGAGGGATCCCAAATATGCAGAAACAATTTTTAGAATAGGCGTATAACTGCATGTTTTTTGCCCCAAACTGCATGTGATTATCATAAAGTGGACATGTCTGTAAAGGGGAGACTCGTGGGTACAGCAGGTCCTGATAGCTCATTAGAAGTTTTCATTCCTGCTGGAGCTGCTGCAGCGTTACTGCATTCAGCTGCAGAGGGACCGAGAAGCTAACAGACGCCTTCGCGGACGTCAGCAGGAGAGATCAACACCGCACCCGAGGGACAATGTATGGAAAGTAAAAACGTCTAGGGATTTGAGGCACAACATCTGTGCTTCTTTAGTTTGCTTTTTCCTTTTCTAAACACTTCTCCATCCCAACCTATGTGAACGGCGTCAGTTTGAGTCCTTAAAAACATTGAGGATGTACTTAAATTTAGGC